>SDVV010044331.1:0-10166 GCA_016164225.1 Gammarus roeselii
ATTATCATTCCTAGTCAACAGCGTGTCATTAGAACACCATCACATGCTAGCAGACGTGACCACAATTATCATTCCTAGTCAACAGCGTGCCATTAGAACACCATCACAAGCTAGTAGACGTGACTACTATTATCATTCCTAGTCACAGCGTGCCATTAGAACAACATCACATGCTCGCAGACGAGACCACAATTATCATTCCTAGTCAACAGCTTGCCTTTAGAACACCATCACATGCTGACGGACGTGACCACAATTATCATTCCTAGTCAACAGCGTGCCATTTGAACACCATAGAATTTGCTTGCTATAGTTCAAGGACGAGTAGCAGGATAGGCAGGGCTAATAAAATACAGAATTCAATCGCTGTAGTTCAAAGACAAGTAACAGGATAGGCAGGGCTACTAAAACTTAGAATTCGATTGCTATAGTTCAAGGACGAGTAGCAAGATGGGCAGGGCTACTGAAACATGGGAGTCGATAGCTGTACTTCAAAGACGAGCAACAGGATAGGCAGGGTTACTAAAACATAGAATTCAATTGTTATAGTTCAAGTACGAGTAGCTGGATAGGCAGGACTATATACTATAACATAGAATTCGATTGCCATAGTTCAAGGACGAGTAGCAGGATAGGCAGGGCTACTAAAACCTAGAATTCCATTGCCACAGTTCAAGGACGAGTTGCAAGATAGGCAGGGCTGCTAAAACATAGAATTCGATAGCAATAGTTCAGGGACGAGTAGCAGGATAAGCAGGGCTACTAAAACATTGAATTCGACTGCTATAGTTCAAGGACGAGTAACAGGATAGACAGGGCTACTGAAACATAGAATTTGATTGCTATAGTTCAAGGATGAGTAAAAAGATAGGCAGGACTAGATACTAAAACTTAGAATTCGATTACTGTAGTTCAAGGACAAGTAACAGAATAGGTATAGCTAAATACTATAACTTAGAATTCGTTTGCTGTAGTTCAATGACGAGAAACAGGATAGGCAGGGCTACTAAGATTTAGAATTTCATTGCTATAGTTCAAGGACGGGCAACAGGATAGGCAGGGCTAGATACTACAACTTAGAATTTGATTGCTGTAGTTCAAGGACGAGTAGCAGGATAGGCAGGGCTACTAAAACGAAGAATTCGATGGCTAATATTCAAGGACGAGTTACAGGATAGGAATGGCTACAAAAACATGGAATTCAATTGCTGTAGATCAAGGACGAGTAGCAGGATAGGCAGAGCTATATACTAAAACATTGATTTCGGTTGTTATAGTTCGAAGACGAGTAGCAGGATAAGCAGGGTTACTACAACATTGATTTAGATTGCTATAGTTCAAGGACGAAAAGCAGGATAGGCAGGGCTACTAAAACTTAGAATTTGATTGCTGTAGTTCAAAGACGAGTAACAGGATAGGCAAAGATTGTAAAACATAGAATTCGATTGCTATAGTTCAAGGACGAGTAGCAGGATAGGCAAGGCTTCTAAAACTTAGGTATTAACTGCAATTGTTCAAGAACGAGTTGCAAGATAGCCACGATTATTTACTAGAACATAGGATTCGATTGCCATTGTTCAAAGACGAGTAGCAGGATAGGCAGTGCTACTAAAATATAGAATTCGATTGCTTTAGTTCAGAGACGAGTAGCAGGATAGACAGGGCTACTAAAACATAGAATGCGATTGCTATAGTTCAAACACAAGTAGCAGGATAGACAGGGCTATATACTATAAAATTGAATTCGATTGCTATAGTTCAAGGACGAGTAGCAGGATAAGCAGGGCTTCTATACCATAAAATTCAATTGCTGTAGTTCAACGGCGAGTAACGGGATAGGCAGTGCTACTAAAACGGAAAATTCGATTGCTGTAGTTCAATGACGAGTAGCAGGATAGAAATGGCTACAAAAACATAGAATTCAATTGCTGTAGTTCAAGGACGAGTAGCAGGCTAGGGAAGGCAACTAAAACATAGAATTCGATTGCTATAGTTCAAAGACGAGTAGCAAGATTTGCAGGGCTACTAAAACATAGAATTCGATTGACATAGTTCATAGACGAGTAGCAGGATAGGCAGGACTACTAAAACATAGAATTCGATTCGTGTAGTTCAAGGACGAGTAGCAAGATAGGCAGGACTACTAAAACATAGATGTCGATTGCTGTTGTTCATGAAAGAGTAACAGAATAGGCAGGGCTACTAGAACGTAGAATTCGATTGCTATAGTTCAAGGACGAGTAGCATCATAGGCAGGGCTATGTACTACAACATAGAATTCGATTGTTATAGTTCAAGGACGAGTAGCTGGATTGGCAGGGCTACTAAAACATAGAATTCGATTGTTATTGTTCAGAGACGAGTAGCAAGATAGGCAGGGCTACTAAAACTTAGAATTTGATTTTTAAAGTTCATGGACAAGTTGCAGGACAGACAGGGCTACTCTATTTTAGAATTCGATTGCTGTAGTTCAAGGACGAGTAGCAGGCTAGGCAAGGCAACTAAAACATAGAATTCGATTGCTATAGTTCAAAGACGAGTAGCAAGATTTGCAGGGCTACTATAACATAGAATTCGATTGCTATAGTTCAAGCACGAGTAGCAGAACAGGCAGTGCTACTCATACATAGAATTTGATTGCTATAGTTCGAAGACGAGTAACAGGATAGGCAGGGCTATATCCTAAAATATAGAATTCGCTTGCTCTGGTTTATGGACGAATAGCAAGTTAGTCAGGACTACTAAAACATAGAATTAGATCGCTGTAGTTTGAAGACGCGTAACAGAATAGACAAGACTACTAGAACATAGAATTCGCTTGCTATAGTTCATGGACGAGTAGCAGGGTAGTCATGGCTACTCAAACATAGAATTCGATTGCAGTAGTTTATAGACGAGAAACAGGATAGACAGGGCTACTGAAATTTAGAATTCAATTGCTATAGTTCAAAGACGAGTAGCAGGATAGTCAGAGCTATATACTGAAACATTAATTCGATTGATATAGTTCATGGACGAGTAGCAGGATAGGCTGAGCACTAACACATAGAATTCGATTGCTATAGTTCAAGGACAAGTAGCAGGATTGGCAGGGCTAATACTACATAGAATTCGATTGCTGGAGTTCATGGACGAGTAACACGGTAGGCAGGGCTACTAAGACATAGAACTCGATTGCTATAGTTCAAGGACGAGTAGTAGGATAGGCAGGGCTACTAAAACATAGAATTCGACTACTGTAGTTCAATGAAGAGTAACAGAATAGGCAGGGCAATTAAAACATTGAATTTGATTGCTATAGTTCACGGACGAGTAGCAGGATGGGGAGAGCTACATACTGAAATATTAAATTCGATTGCTATAGTTCAAGGACGAGTAGCAGAATAGGCTGGGCTACTAAAACATAGAATTCGATTGCTAGAGTTCATGGACAAGTAGCAGGATTGGCAGGGTAATAATACATAGAATTCAATTGCTGGAGTTCATGGACGAGTAACACGATAGGCTGGGCAACTAAAACATAGCATTTGATTGCTATAGTTCAAAGACGAGTAGCAGGATAGGCAGGGCTATATACTACAAAATAGAATTCGATTGCTATAGTTCAAACACGAGTAGCAGGATAGGCAGGGCTACGAAAACCTAGAATTCGATTGATAGTTCAAGGATGAGTATCAGGATAGGCAGGTCATCTAAAATTTTGAATTCGATTGCTATAGTTCAAAGACGAGTCGCAGGATAGGCAGGACTATATACTAGAACTTGGAATTTGTTTGCTATAGTTCAAGGACGACTAGCAGGATAGGCAGGGCTACTAACACATAGAGTTCGATTGCTCTACTTCAAGGACGAGTAGCAGGATAGGCAGGGCTACTAAAACTTTGAATTCGATTGCTATAGTTAAAGGACGAGTAACAGGATAGGCAGGGCTACTAAAACTAAAAATCCGATTGTTATAGTTCAAGGATGAGTAGCAGGATGGGCATTGCAACTAAACCATGGAATTCGATTGCTATAGTTCAAGGACGAGTAACAGGATAGGCTGGACTAAAACTTAGAATTCAATTGCTGTAGTTCAAGGACGGGTAGCAGGATTGGCAGGGCTACAAAAACATAGAATTCGATTGTCATTGTTCAATGACGAGTAGCAAGATAGGCAGGGATACAAAAACTTAGAATTCGATTGCTGTAGTTCAAGCACGAGTAGCTGGATGGGCAGGGCTACTAAAACAGAAAGTCGATTGCTGGAGTTCATGGACGTGTAACACGATAGGCAGGGCAACTAGAACACAGAATTTGATTGCTATAGTTCAAACACGAGTAGCAGGATAGGCTGGGATACTAAAACCTAGAATTCGATTGCTATAGTTCAAGGACGAGTAGCAGGATAGGCAGGGTTAATAAAACATAGAATTTGCTTGCTATAGTTCAAGGACAAGTAGCAGGATAGGCAGGGCTAATAAAATACAGAATTCAATCGCTGTAGTTCAAAGACGAGTAACAGGATAGACAGGACTACTCAAACATAGAATTCGATTGCTCTAGTTCAAGGAAGAGTAGCAGGATAGCCAGAACTATTAAAACATAGAAGTCGATTGCTGTAGTTCAAGAATGAGAAACAGGATAGGCAGGGCTACTAAAACATAGAATTCGATTGCTAAAGTTCAAGGACGAATAGCAGGATAGGCAGGGCTATATACTACAACATAGATTCCGATTGCTGTAGTTCAAGGACGAGTAGCGGGCAAGGCAGGGCAACTAAGACATAGAATTTGATTGCTATTGTTCAAAGACGAGTAGCAAGATATGCAGGGCAATTACAACATAGAATTCGCTTGCTATAGTTCATGGACAAGTAGCAGGATAGTCAGGGCTACTGAAACATAGAATTCGATTTTTGTAGTTCAAAGACGAGTAACAGGATAGACAGGGCTACTGAAACATAGAATTCAATTGCTTTAGTTCAAGGACGAGTAGCAGGATAGGCAGAGCTATATACTAAAACATTAAATTCGATTGCTATAGTTCAAGGACGAGTAGCAGGATAGGCTGGGCTACTAAAACATAGAATTCGATTGCTGTAGTTCGAAGACGAGTAACAGGATAGTCAGATATAGTAAAACATAGAATTCGATTGCTACAGTTCAAGGACGAGTAGCAGGATAGGCAAGGCTTCTAAAACTTAGGTATTAACTGCAATAGTTCAAGAACGAGTTGCAAGCTAGCCATGACTATTTACTAGAACATAGGATTCGATTGCTATAGTTCAAAGACGAGTAGCAGGATAGGCAGGGCTACTAAAATATAGAATTCGATTGCTTGAGTTCAAGGACGAGTAGCAGGATAGACAGGGCTACTAAAACATAGAGTGCGATTGCTATAGTTCAAACACGAGTAGCAGGATAGACAGGGCTATATACTATAAAATGGAATTCGACTGCTATAGTTCAAGGACGAGTAGCATGATAAGCAGGGCTTCTATAACATCGAATTCAATCGTTGTAGTTCAAGGACGAGTAACGGGATAGGCAGTGCTACTAAAACGGAAAATTCGATTGCTGTAGTTCAAGGACGAGTAACAGGATAGGCAGGGCTACTAAAACATAGAATTTAATTGCTGTAGTTCAAGGACGAGTAACATGATAGGCAGGGCTACTAAAACGTAGAATTCGATTGCTATAGTTCAAGGACGAGTAGCAGGATAGGCAGGGCTATGTACTACAACATAGAATTCGATTGCTATAGTTCAAGGACGAGTAGCTGGATTAGCAGGGCTACTAAAAGATAGAATTCGATTGCTTTTGTTCAGGCACGGGTAGCAAGATAGGCAGGGATACTAAAACTTAGAATTTGATTTTTATAGTTCATGGACGAGTAGCAGGACAGGCAGGGCTACTCTATTTTAGAATTCGATTGCTCTAGTTCAAGGACGAGTAGCAGGCTAGGGCAGGGCAACTAAAACATAGAATCCGATTGCTATAGTTCAAAAACGAGTGGCAAGATTTGCAGGGCTACTAAAACAAAGAATTCGACTGCTATAGTTCAAGAACAAGTATCAGGATTGGCAAAGCTATATACTATAACATATATTTCGATTGCTATAGTTCAAGGATGCGTAGCAGGATAGGCAGGGCTAGTAAAACATAGATTCAGATTGCTATAGTTCAAGCACAAGTAGCTGGATAGGCAGTGCTACTAAAACATAGAATTCGATTGCTATAGTTCAAGGACGAGTAAGAGGATAGGCAGGGCTATATCCTAAAACATAGAATTAGCTTGCTCTGGCTTATGGTCGAATAGCAGGATAGTCAGGGCTACTAAAACATAGAATTAAATCGCTGTAGTTTAAAGACGCGTAACAGGATAGACAGGACGACTAGAACATAGAATTCGCTTGCTATAGTTAACGGACGAGTAGCAGGGTAGTCATGGCTACTCAAACATAGAATTCGATTGCAGTAGTTCAGAGACGAGGAACAGGATAGACAGGGCTACTGAAACATAGAATTCAATTGCTATTGTTCAAAGACGAGTAGCAGGATAGTCAGAGCGATATACTGAAACATTAAATTCGATTGATATAGTTCATGGACGAGTAGCAGGATAGGCTGAGCACTAAAACATAGAATTCGATTGCTATAGTTCAAGGACAAGTAGCAGGATTGGCAGGGCTAATAATACATAGAATTCGATTGCTGGAGTTCTTGGACGATTAACACGGTAGGCAGGGCTACTAAGACATAGAATTCGGATGCTAAATTTCAAAGACGAGTAGCAGGATAGGCTGGGCTACTAAAACCTAGAATTCGATTGCTATAGTTCAAGGACGAGTAGCAGGATAGGCAGGGCTAATATAACATAGAATTTGCTTGCTATAGTTCATGGACGAGTTGCAGGATAGGCATGGCTACTGAAACATAGAATTCGATTGCAGTAGTTCAAAAACGAGTTTCAGGATAGACAGGGCTACTGAAACATAGAATTTAATTGCTATAGTTCAAAGACGAGAAGCAAGATAGGCAGAGCTGTATACTGAAACATTAAATTCGATTCCTATAGTTCATGAACGAGTAGCAGGATAGGCAGGGCTACTACAACCTATAATTCGACTGCTATAGTTCTAGGATGAGTAGCAGGATAGGCAGGCTTTCTAAAACATAGAATTTGATTGCTATAGTTCAAGACGAGTAGCAGGATAGGCAGGGCAACTAACACATAGATTTCGATTGTTATAGTTCAAGGACGAGTTGTAGGATAGGCAGGGCTGTGTACTAAAACATTGAATTCGATTGCTATAGTTCAAGGACGAGTGGCAGGGTAGGCAGGGCTACTAAAACATAGAATTCGATAGCTATAGTTCATGGACGAGTAGCAGGATAGGCAGGGCTAATGAAACATATAATTCGATTGATGTATTTCAAAGACGAGTAGCAGGATAGACAGGGCTACTATAATATAGAATTCGATTGGTACAATTCAAGGACGAGTAGCAGGATAAGCAGGGCTACTAAACCTTAGAATTGATTGCTATAGATCAAGGACGAGTAGGGGGATAGGTAGGGCTACTGAAACATAGAATTCGATTGATCTACTTCAAAGACGAGTAGCAGGTTAGGCAGAGCTACTGAAACAACCTTCTCGATTGCAATAGTTCAAGGACGAGTAACAGGATAGGCAGGGCTACTAAAACATAGAATTCGATTTCTATAGTTCAAGGACGAGTAGAAGGATAGTCAGGGCTACTAAAACATAGAATTCGATTGCAATAGTTCAAGGACGTGTAACAGGATAGGCAGGGCTACTGAAAAATAGAATTCGATTGCTATAGTTCAAGGACGAGTAACAGAATTGACAAGGCTATATACTAAAACTTAGAATCCGATTTCTATAGTTCAAGGACGAGTCACAGGATAGGCAGGGCTATATACTAAAATTTAAAATTCGTTTGCCGTAGTTCAATGTCGAGTAACAGAAGAGGCAGGGCTACTAAAACTTAGCATTTGATTGCTATAGTTCGAGAACGAGTAGCAGGATAGGCAGGGCTAGATACTACAACTTAGAATTTGATTGCTGTAATTCAAGAACGAGTAGCAGGATATGCAGGGCTACACACTAAAACATGGAATTTGATTGCTCTAGTGCAGAGACGAGTAGCAGGATAGGCAGGTTTAGCAAAACATAGAATTCGATTGCTGTAGTTCAAGGACGAGTAGCAGGATAGGCAGGGCTACTAAAACATAGAATTCGTTTGCTTATATTCAAGGACGAGTTACAGGATAGGCAGGGCTATGTACTAAAGCTTACAATTCGATTGCTGTAGTTCAAGGACGAGTAACAGGATAGGCAGGGCTACTGAAACTTAGAATTTGATTGTTATAGTTCAAGGACGAGTATCAGGATAGGCAGGGCTACACACTAAAACTTAGAATTCGATTGTTATAGTTCAAGGACGATTAGCAGGGTATGCAGGGCTATATACTAAACTTAGAATTCGATTGTTGTAGTTCAAGGACGAGTAACATGATAGACAGGGCTATTTACGAAAACTTAGAATTCGATTGCTATAGTACAAGGACGAGTGATAGGATAGGCAGGACTATATAATAAAACTTATAATTCGTTTGCTGTAGTTCAAGGACGAGTAGCAAGATAGTCAGGGCTACTAAATCTTAAAATTTGATTGCTATAGATCAAGAACGAGTATCAGGATAGGCAGGGCTATATACTAAACTTAGAATTTGATTGCTGTAGTTCAAGGACGAGTAGCAGGATAGGCAGGACTACTAACACATAAGGTTTGATTGGTATAGTTCAAGGACAAGTAGCAGGATAGGCAGGGCTAATAAAATACAGAGTTCGATTGGTCTAGTTCAAGGACGAGTAACAGGATAGGTAGGGCTACTAAAACATAGGATTCGATTGCTAAATTTCAGGGACGAGTAACAGGATAGGCAGGGCTACTAAAACATATAATTCGATTGCTGTTGCTCGAGGACGAGTAGCAAGATATGCAGATCAACTGAAACATAGAATTCGCTTGCTATAGTTCATGGACAAGTAGCAGGATAGTCAGGGCTACTGCAACATAGAATTCGATTGCTGTAGTTCAAAGACGAGTAACAGGATAGACAGGGCTACTGAAACATAGAATTCAATTGCTATAGTTCAAGGATGAGTAGCAGGATAAGCGGAGCTATATACTAAAACATTAAATTCGATTGCTATAGTTCAAGGACGAATAGCAGGAAAGGCTGGGCTACTAGAACATAGAATTCGATTGCTATAGTTCAAGGACGAGTAGCGGGATAGGCAGGGCTAATAATACATAGAATTCAATTGCTGGAGTTCAAGGACGAGTAACACGATGGGCAGGGCTACTAGAACAAAGAATTCGATTGCCATAGTTCATGGACGAGTAGCAGGATAGGCAGGGCTACCAAAACATAGAGGTTGATTGCTGTAGTTCACGGACGAGTAACAAGATAGGCAGGGCAACTAAAACATAGAATTTGATTGCTATAGTTCAAGGATGAGTAGCAGGATAAGCAGGCTTTCTTAAACATAGAATTCGGTTGCTATAGTTCAGAGATGAGTAGCAGGATAGGCAGGCTTTCTTAAACATAGGATTCGATTGATATAGTTCAAAGATGAGTAGCAGGATAGGCAGGCTTTCTTAAACATAGAATTCGGTTGCTATAGTTCAGAGATGAGTAGCAGGGTAGGCAGGCTTTCTTAAACATAGGATTCGATTGATATAGTTCAAAGATGAGTAGCAGGATAGGCAGGACTATTTACTAAAACATAGAATTCGATTGCTATAGTTCAAGGACGACTAGCAGGATAGGCAGGGCTACTAACACGTAGATTTCGATTGCTAATGTTTAAGGACGAGGTACAGGTAAGCAGGGCTATATACTAAAACTCAGAATTCACTTGCTTTAGTTCAGGGACGAGTAACAGGATTGGCAGGGCAATCTACTAAAACTTAGAAATCGATTGCTCTAGTTCAAGGACGACTAGCAGAAAGGGCAGGGCTACTAACACGTAGATTTCGATTGTTAATGTTTAAGGACGAGTAGCAGGATATGCAGGGCTATATACTAAAACTTAGAATTCGTTTGTTGTAGTTCATGGATGAGTAGCAGGATAGGCAGGGCTATATACTA
>SDVV010044332.1:0-10166 GCA_016164225.1 Gammarus roeselii
TCGAATTTCTGAACAAGCGTAAAGTAATCTAATTAGAACTAATTAGAAGCCCGTAGTTTTCAAGGTAAATAAAACTCTTGAATTAAATTGTAGTCAAATTCCATTGACACCACTCGAATGCTCTGAGTTTGAGATTAATTAACTGTGAAAGATTACGACGTGAAAGATTACGTCGCCAGCTCCTACAGGATCATTGGCAATCCCTGAACGTAACATCGCAGGATAAATAGCACGAATCTCTCGTCTTATGATCTCCTTCAAACCTTCCAAACTCTCCGGCTTATTAATATATACTCTTCCTTGTAGATATCTATAGATAAAATAATCTGGAGCAGTGAGGTCCGGTGATCTTGGTGGCCAGCTGAATGCAACTTAACAGGAGATGATTTTTGTTATTGCCAAATATTGTTTGCAGCGCCTCCATCGGCTGTGTGGAAAGTTGCTCCATCCATTCAAATCAGAGCTGGTGTCGATTGGCCTGATGACTAACAGCTAAAATGTACGGGGAATGTGTCCGAATCTTCTCTATTGTCTGTCTGTGTAAAACCCGCTGCGTTTTAAAATAAACTAGGCCCAATTACACGGTCGTACACAATTCCTGCCCAATTACACGGTCGTTCATGATGACGTCGTAAAATGACGTCGATACATTGGGTCGCTTCCTGGCGCTAACTTCTTTTATAGCTAACGTCAGATGAAAAACCTTGTGCTGAAATATTATTAGCGGGTATAAAAGTGTCCGGCGATGACAGTGAGCTGAAGTGAAGTGGCGCTAGTGGGCGTGTGCTGAAATATTTTTACCACAAAAGCTGGGCTCCCGTAAAATTTATTGTAATGCATATTATGTACGATGCAGAAACGATTACATAATATAAGCTTCCAATCGCAAGCAACGAAAGTTTCGGACCATATGTTGGAAGCGTTTTATTGACCTACTAACTAGTAATATATATCACGCGAGACAAAACAGATCAAGCTAGGAAATTAGGTTTATTATCGTAGATCTAGGTTGTGTATTTAACAAGCATGGCCTTATGCTTCTCGTGAAAGATTAGATTAGATTAAGGGTCCATCTTCACCGGAGCTCTGACGAGAATCTTTGTAAGCTTCCCGTGTGGTGCAATTCTAGTTAAATGCTTCTAATTATTGCAAGAGACTTGAAGTGCCGTATTATCAACATAAAAAAATAGGAATATGATGAAACAAATCTAAATTGAATGAGTGACCGGCTCATGTGAATAATAATATGACTAGAATTACGGAATAACCTGGACTTGTAATCTTGTTATACCACTGAAGAAATTCCAGGATTGTTGTGACATATCAAATGGATGAACCATTGGAATAGATTTTAGTTCACATTATTTTATTCGTTGTGGTATTAGATCAGGTGAAGGTGTATAATTCGTGCGGATCTTCTCCCGTGCTCCTACGACGCAATGAAGCTATAAAACACAATCTAATAATATTTTGATGCTTCATATTTTCCACGGCAAATCGAACGAGCTAATGATTCCTACTACCAACGCCAGCAAGCGACTGCAGCGTGGTTCAGTGGGAGGGGCACCTGAATGTGGGTGAGCTATAAAACGTTTGGAGGCTAAGTGTGATTAGATACGGAGGAGGGGCTTCGGGAACCTTCATTGTCACTGATAGTACAACTGCATTCTTAACACTCCAACCCCATCTACCCCTCCATTCCCAACCCCACACTTCCACTTCATGCCTCCCCCGTGCTGCCAATGCTTCGACCTTGCCAGACAAGCCTTGCATTTATTGGTGAGGTACGTCGATGCTGTGGCGTAGCATCCATTGCCCTCGTAGTATAGTGAATCAAGCGTCTCTATATTTGACTGTCCGACAGTCTGTCCAGTCCATCTATGTTGCCTGATCTTCTGTCTAGCACCTGCAAACAGAGACTGGTGTCCCTTCTTATTTCTCCCTGTCCCACCGTCCAATGAAGGAGGAAGAGGAGGGTGGCGACAGGAGTGGCAGCTGCATGTTGCAGCTCAGAGATGAACCAATCACCTTCTCTGTTCGCATCTCACGGCTATCAGGGGTGATGCAAAACAGAGGTGTGTCTGACCGCTACGTTGCTAGAATTGTAATCATGAATCAAGTTGTGATTGTTTGGCTATAATAGAGATGCCGCTGGCGGGGGTGAAGTCATGGACGATACCCGAACAACTGCAAAGGCAAAATTGGTCTTCGAACATTCTAGTGCTCTGTGGGCGGTCGTCAGAACGAATTGATGACAGGTCCAATTCTATTGTTAAAGAACAGAGGCATTGCCAGGAAAGGGGGTTGCCTTCCCCCCTTGTGGTTAGACAGCATTAAAGAATACGAAGTAAAAATCAAGAAAATCAGGATTTATAACTCAATTCATAGAAGTTTTGAAAATTCGTCCTCTCCTGGAGAAATTCTGGCAATCCGTCTGTGTTTGGAGAGACCGAATATAACTGTCCAGTGCAGTGGCTTGTAAAACCAACACAAGAGAGGCAGAATGACAAGGCTCCCTATTCACTGAAGGCCAAGAATGACTTGTTGAATAATTTAGGCATCGTTGTTTATATCCGCAATGTTTGAATCAGCATATTATTTGAATCAGCATATTCATTAAATCTTCACACTCGGGGAATTGAATGTGAATGATTTTTATGCAGGAAGTGAAACGAGTGACCTGAAAGGAATTCGAGGCCCTTTAGTAACAAAGGTGTGGCATCGTACCTTTGGCAGCGTTGACTTCAAACAACAAAGGTGTGGCATCGTATCCTGACAGCGTTCAGGTTAGATAAAAAAGGTTTTCATCGTACTTTTGGCAGTGTTGATTGACTTCAAATAACAGGTACAGATACAGACACTAGGCCGAATAGCCCAGAAAGGGGGGTGGCCGACGGCAAGGCGCACCTCACACCCACATACGCTCATACTCACACAGCTTAGCCCCCTTGTGCTACAGGGTCCGGCCGGCAACCCCGCAACACGCACTCTGGGTCACGAGTGCGGTCCAAGGATCCGTTGTCAGCAGCAGGGCCCGACAGCTCTCACTGGTTTACCCTCGCCGCATCATGATCACCGCCCCCCTCCAAACCCACGACCATCCCGACATCGTTATGTCAAGGGTGGGATAGCACATCAGAGCAGCGTCAAAAATCAACCATTCACAGCCATTCTCCACTCGTGTCTGTTCATCGCCAATTCTACATTCAAGTCTCTCGTTCCCAACGCCCGCTTCACACCATCCATCCACCCAAACTCCAAGCCAACCGCTAGGCTTCCGACCACTCGCCTCCACCTTCATCACCCTTTTTACCAGTCTCCCTTCATCCATCCTCACCATGAGCCCGAACCATCTCAGAACACGCGAATCCACTCTGTCCTTCAACTTCGTCACCATACCCGTTCTGATTCGACCCACGTCGTTGGTGATCGTTGGTGACCCGTCGCTGGTGACCCTTCCTTCACTCGCGCCTTCACTTCAGTTTCCACCAGTTCCGTCATCTCCACATGGGAGCCCAGATACTTAAAACACTGAACTTCCTCCAACAGATCACCATTTAGGCGGACACTAATTTTGCTCGCATCCACAGTCCTTGAGCATCTCATTACTTAATTTTTGCCACGTTCACTCGGAGCTTCCTCCTCTCACACACTACCAAACTCGGATACTAGCCTACATAGCTTCTTCTCTGAATCCGCCACCGGCGCCGTATCATACGCAAATAGCATCTGGCTCAACTTCCAACTCCGCCCATTCGTTTCCCACAGCTCCAAGCCACGACCCAGCACACTCGCGTTCACCTTCCTGACCACTCCATCTATATAGAGAATGAACAGTCATGGAGGCATCACGCAGCCTTGTCTCAGTCCCACTTTAACTGTGAACCAATCACTCACCTCACTTCCCACTCTGACACATGCTCGACTGCCAACATAGAAACTATGCACCGCTCTCAACAGATTTCCGCGCACCCCATACAAACGCAACACCCTCCACAGCGCTTCCCTGTTAATCCTGTCTAATGCCTTTTCCATATCCATGAAGGCCCAGAACGCATATTTTCACTTTGAAAGCTACTTCTCACAGACCTGTCTCACTATAAAAATCTGATCGGCACCCCTCTACCACTTCTAGAGCTACACTGGTCCTTCCTAATTGCGCAGTCCGTACAGTCTTTAATCCTTTCCATCAGCACTCTCTCGTACAACTTACCAGCCACACATAACGGACAGGTACCTCTCGAGTTGCAGCATTCATTTTTATCTCCTTCGCCCTTATACAGCGAAACGATGCAAGCACTGCGCCACTCAATCGGCACCGCGCCCGCCACAAAACACAAGTTCAGTAGCCTCGCCAACCAATCGACAATCGTTATTCCACTCCTTTCAGGCACTCGGTCGCAACGTCATCCAAACCAAGGTCTTTCCCTGCTATTATCACCTCCACTGCCTTATGCACTTCTTTCTTGGTAATCTCCGCCACAAGTTTTTCTCCCAAAACTGGCATCCAAGCACCAACACCCACAGTAACAATGTCAGCCTCTCTGTCATCCCCGACATTAAACAACACATTGAACAACTCATCATAATACTCTGTCCACCTCTTTCGTACATCACCACTTTCTAACAAAAACTGGCTGTTTCATCTTTCACCACCTCCTCTTTTCCGGTCTCTTCCTTTCTCACCCTCTTCACCTCTTTCCAGTACGTTTTTTTGTTCTCCTTGAAATTTTGGCACAATTGTCTGCCCCACCTGGCATCGGTGTCCCTTTTAGCTCTCCTCACCACCCGCTTCACTTCGTTTCTCATTTCGTTATATTTTTCATAGGCCCCCACAGACTTCACCTGCAACCACTCCTCAAACGCACCTCTTTTCCGTGCCACCGCCAGTTTGACCTCGTTCCACCACTCGCAACGCTTCCTTCTGCACCCGCCCACACGGCGTGACCCACACACATTCTTCGCGCATCTCAGCAAAGGGTCTCTTAACTTCTCCCATTATTCATCCACATCTCTCAGGTCCTGTCCTCTCACGTTGTCATATTCCTCCCTCAACGCCTGCTGGAACTTCTCAGCTCTGTTTCTCACATTCAGTTCACTCACTTTCACTACTTCTCTTCTCCTCCCACTCTTTTGTTGAACTTCCACCTCTGACACTCCTCCACCCTTCCTTCTCAACACCCGCACATCCAACAGCTTCCCCACCACCTTCCTCGAAATCAGCACCAAATCCATCAGCGCTCTCACCACCACCCATGTGTACCTGTGGATATCTCACTTCTTGAACCAACTGTTCCCTAACACCAACTCTTGCTTCATACACAGACCACTGTCATTTCTACCGGGAACGCCACACCTTCCTATCAAATTCTCCACCACAACATCTCTAACTCTCGCATTAAGGTCACCCAGCACAACTACATTGAATTGACCTCCAAAACTCTCAATGCACTCACTCAGGTCAGTTCAAAATTGTTCCCTCTCATTTTCACTCCTCTCGCTGCCTGGACCGTATGCACTCACAAATACTCATCTTTCTACGCCTAACTTAACTTTCACCCACATCAATTTAGCGGACACCTCCTTCCACTCGGTAACGCGACTAGCCAACCTATCACTCAATATCTATACCACCCCTTCGCATGCCAGCCTTCCTCCATTCCAGAATTTCTTCCACTTACCACACCAAACTTACATTTGCCGATACCTTTCAACTTCGTTGCACTCAGCTCCAACACATCCAACTTCCTCAACACAAACATCTCGCCAATCTCTCTCCTCTTTACTCCATTTGTACTACAGCCACGCACATTCAGCGACCTTAACAATAGAGTTCGGAGAGGCATGAGCCTCTACTTCCCACACTCGTTTGCCGTCTTTGAGGAAGGGTTTTACAGAGAACGGGATTCCTAAACCCTTTGCTCCGCCCCTTTCAGTAGCCTTATACGACACGCAGGGGCTACGGTTGCACGATTCTACTCTTGACTACGGGGCGCCCTTTTAGCCGCCTTCTATGACACGCAGTGTTCATGGTAGCAAGATTTACGCCCCGGCTTCAGGACCAAATAACAAAAGTAAGGAATTGTACGTCATGCAGCGTTGAGTTAAAACGACAAAGGAGTGATATCATACCTTGTGGCAGCGTAGACTCCAAATGACAAAGGTGTCGCATCGTAACTTTAGCAGCGTTGACTTCAAGTAACAAAGGTGTGACGTCGTGTCTTTGGTGGCGTCAACTCCAAATAACAAAGGTGTGGCATCGTACGTTTGGCAGCGTTGACTTCAAATAACAAAGGTGTCGCATCGTACTGTTGGCAGCGTTGACTTCAAGTAACATAGGTGTGGCATCGTGCCTTTGATAGCGTCGACTCCAAATAACAAATGTGTGCATCATACTGACAGCGATGAGGTAAAATAACAATGGAGTGGTATCGTGCTATTGACAGTATTAACTTCAAATAATTGAGGTATGACATCGTACTTGAAACAATTTGAAACTGATTGAAACAGAAACAGTCAATTACAACAAGATTGTACAGTTTACATGTTATGATCTCATTATATAATTAAAATAATTTGAAAGTACAAAATTGAAGGCCTTATTTTAGCTGTTCAAAGCTTCTGGGGCAACCTAACTTATCGATTTTACTTAACCCAAAACAACAAAAAGTCCTAAAAGAAATGCATGCAGATTCACTAATCCCACACACCAACTGAATACATCAATGGGGCAGTTAAATAGTACCTGACACTATTTAACAAAAGAGTACTAATAACATTGAAAGAATGAAACATCGAATTCAACGAGAGTTTGTCGAGCTGGTAATTCATTCTAACAAGCCTTCAAATTTGGATACGATTGAGAGACTGAGGAAAATTGTAAAGCGATAAAAAAAACATAATTGGGCTAGTGGAATGATAAGTACAATTCCTTCGGTCTCTACTTAAAAGGATGCAAGAGGAAAATTCTGCCGGCGTAGCAACGGTTATCCGCATTTTTGTTTAAAGATTGTGCTCAACCGAAAATTTCCTAATTGAATAGTTTCTGAAAAAAAACGGAACTCTTATAGGGCAATTTGGAAGTCATATTGATCTTTTGAGTTTAGGATAGTCATAGATTTGAAACAATCATTATTGTGAGAATTGAATGGAAGAATATTTGTAGCTCAATAGCTCTCTTTTGAAGTACAAATCTTTTATCAGTTTTCATTTATGTCTGTTCCATTCCAGGCTTCGATTCAGTGAGTCAAAAATGGTTGGAAAAACGTTAAATAACAGGTTTTGAGGACAGATTGAGGGAACAGTTTATATAATTTATAAAGAAGGTCTATATATCTCAACAATTTAGGTGATGTATTGGCGATGTAATTTTTAAATGACAAATTTTCAGCAAAGTGTTCCCCAAGAAATTTTGTGTTGTCTATCTCATGAATTCAATCTTTTCCAATTGTTTTGATTGTTAAATTGATCTCACGTCTCTACGTGAATAATACGTAGTTAGTCTTTTGCCATGAATTCCAACTCGGGTTTCAGTTAACGCCTCTTGTTTACATGATCGAGTTTGTATTTAATCGAGTCAGTTAACTCGTTTATGGTGTTTATATAAGGTACGGTCAGCAAACAATGTCTATTTGAAGAACGACAATACGTTTGTAATATCGCTCATAAAAACTAAAAAAAGCAGGACCCTTAAAATATAATCTTGCGGAACACCATCAATAATATTGAGCATCGTAGATTGTATTCCGTTCACAGTTACATATTGCTTTCGGTTGCACAGATATGAAGTGGATCAATCACCAACGATTCCTCGTATTCCATAAGACCTTAGTTTAGATAACAAGATTAAATGATCAACACAGTTAAAAGTCGAAAAAATTAGAAAATACAACGCAGTTTGAATGCATTTTTATTGAGTCTGAAGCCAAACTGGTTTTCATGCGGAATACTATTTGCATTCAGGAAACGCAATAGTCGTTTGTGAACATATTTTCAAAAATCTTGATAAATAAGGGAAGGACAGAAATGGGTCGATAATTCCCTGCATTAGTCTTGTCAGCACCCTTATAAATGGGTGTCACTCCAGCATTTTTTAAAGAGTTATGTCATTTTCCTGGTACCAAGGACTTGATGATAATCAAAGATAGGATTGGGGACATCGGTTAATTTCTTCATAATATTGATAGAACAACTATTGATGTTTATAGATTTTTGTGAGATTAGATAATTGAGGTGATGTCATGAGCAGTACCTGGTGAAAAGAAGATGGAATTAACAAAATTGTTATTCGATAGATATTTGAGATGGTCGCTTTCATTAGTACTAAAACTACCAGCAATTGTCTTCCCGACCTTCGCAAACTATTCATTGATATTAGCTTAGTCTTGGTCATCTGAATATTCGTTACAGGCAATGATTAGTTTTTTATAGGCTGGCTTAGTTGAAATTACAAAGGAGTGGCATCGTACCTTTGACCGCGGCGACGTTGCTTACATAGTTATGACTTTGTACCATTGGCATTGTTCACTCCCAATAATAAAGGTATGACATCGCACCTTTGTCAGCGTTGACTCCAAATAACAAAGGTGTGGCATCGCACCTTCGGAAGCGTAGACTCCAAATAACAAAAGTTTGGCATCGTATGTTTGGCAGCGTTGACTTCACTTATCAAAGGTGTGACATTGTACCTTTGGCAGCTTTGAGTTATAATAACAAATTATTGGCATAGTACTTTTGGCAGGATGACTTCAAATAACAAAGGTGTAGCATATTGCTTTTGGCAACGTTAATTTCGTATGTAGTACTAACCATGCTATAGACATTTATTTCCCCCATCGTGAATATACATTGTTTTTCAAAACAAAGTTCCTAGTTTTAAAAGTCAATAAAACGCTTTTTAAAAATCGTGCAAAATTCTCGTTGCTGTTGACTGCAAGCTTATATTAAGTAGATTTACTTCGTACCATACTTACTAAACACTGCAACAAATTTAGCGACGATTTTCCCTCATAGACTCATTCAGAAAAAATACTAAGAACCTATCGATCAAGCTACGATCTCATTTGTTCAGCTGTTTTCTGAAATCAACAGTTCCTTTGTAGCAGCACAAAGGACTTGAGAATAATTCACGTCAACAGAAATGTTCTCTATCCTCGCAGTATTCAACTCAGTGTCGCCAAATATTTGGTACTTGGCACCGTTCATGATAGACAGCGTCCTGGTCGATCTCGGACAGGATGAAGCATAGATGGCATCGAATTTGTTCGGCAAGATGTCGCTAGTACTTGACATAAATCTCATCCAAAGCGTTCGGACAATCTCCAATTTATAAAACAACCTTGTGGCACCCATTGATTTCTTCAAATGTTAAAGGCTGAAATTTGTGCTGTCGTTTATTGCAATATTTCAAGGGGACTATAAAATTTGTTTGCTGATGTTGACTGATGAAGCACATCATCACTTATGGATTTTGTTCAGAGACAGACGCACAGATTTTGTGGAGTGGGAAAACCGGAAGTTCTAAGCGAGAAGGGATTACTGCGGGTAAGGATATTAGCATGGCTAAAAATACACGATCAGGAGGTCACTATGGATGTATAAAATGTCCATCAATTTGTTCGGCCGGTCATGGCATAACTGCATTGATATTAGTATATTAATCTGGTCAATAGTGGGGGCAATAACTGCACACGATGCTATACTTCCTATAAGAAAATGAACTAACAATTCACAGCATTTTAACTTGTTACGGCGTGATGAGAATTCAAGGCAAACGAGCCATTGTCTTCGTGTGTGACAATCTTGACAGCATTTGACAAAATACTATGCCTAGATACATTTAAAAAATTTACTGTCCGAGTTTTAGGGAATCAATTTGGACCCGTCCTGCACAGGTGGGGAGTGCAGTCCAACCGTCCTGCGCAGGTGGGGAGTGCAGTCCGGCCGTCCTGTACAGGTGGGGAGTGCAGTCCGACCGTCCTGCACAGGTGGGCAGTGCAGTCCGACCGTCCTGCACAGGTGGGGAGTGCAGTCCGGCCGTCCTGCACAGTTGGGGAGTGCAGTCCGACCGTCCTGCACAGGTGGGGAGTGCAGTCCGACCGTCCTGCACAGGTGGGGAGTGCAGTCCGACCGTCCTGCACAGGTGGAGAGTGCATTCCGACCGTCCT
>SDVV010044333.1:0-10166 GCA_016164225.1 Gammarus roeselii
ATACGCATTAACTCTATACTCTCCCGTACGCGCTAGTACGCGAATATGCCACAATTAAAATATGTACTGACTTCATCTTGACAAAACTAATATTTTCGCACGCGAGGCCGTGCGGACTTACCTAAATCAACGACGGTCGCGCCCTACGGGGGAGCCTATTATGACTCACGTTGTGGCTCTGGTGGAAATAAGGCCCAAATCAAATCAAAATCCGAAAGAAGCCCATCAATCTCCTCGACATACATCTACTCCTCCTCCGCGACCACTTCATTTGGAGAGTAATTTTGAGATTTTACAGTCATGATTTTTTTCGACAGGACCAAATCTTTGTGTACGTGATAGACGATTTGGCACAGGGATCAAGTCCATTCAAGTCAGTGTAAGGATCATCAAGTTTGAAGCGGTTGTCGGGCGCGTCCATTGTACTTCTTTCTCATGGTGGCGAGCCTAGTACTTTCCAAGGGGTCCTTTAGGATCCTATCG
Source organism: Gammarus roeselii (assembly GCA_016164225.1). NCBI lineage: Eukaryota > Metazoa > Arthropoda > Malacostraca > Amphipoda > Gammaridae > Gammarus > Gammarus roeselii. The sequence goes on from SDVV010044333.1 coordinate 484, forward strand.
CTAGTTCCGATGGCTACTTCCATCTTGCTCGGTTTTCTTTAGTTTCCTTTCACGAATTCCCTTATTCTGGAAATTGAAAAATGATTTTATGATACATGTGTTGTGGAACTTGACTTATATCGGTTGCGGAGGACACAATTTACGTTGAGTTGATGAATTTATTTATGTGTACAAGTGACATTTTGCATTAGGACAATAAATCACACAGATTCGCACCGGCAAAATACATGATTTGTCTCCACTACACCCACAAAGCCCGTTCAACATAATGTGAATACAATTTACTGCTACTGAAAAGTTCAGTTATTGTAAGTTCTATGAGTCTGACTGACTAGGAGTGTGCAGGTTCTCTATATGCAATACATAATTAAATATTAATGCTTTTGGATTTGAATTGTATATAGCAATAATGTCAGGATCATGAATATCAAAATACGAATTCATAGTTGATGTGACCAAGTCTTCGTCAGCGTCCGGAGTTCTGAAGACGAAATTTTCTTGAGTTGTGAAAAAATCTACCTCTACCGCCCAGCAATCATATGTCATTGTTGGAAGACATCCTTTACTGTCCATTATCCAATATGTCATGACAAAACAAATGCCACATTGTATTAGGGATTTTCTTGAAAAACATTTGTCCACTAATCTACATGATCAGGATAATTTTATCTTTAAACTGATTTTTTAACAAAATAACTGCGAGGGGTAAGAGTCCAGCACGAGGTGGAATATTTCATTACTCACTCATGCAAATGGTTTGATTACATAACGGTTCCCACATGTACCAGGTACACAGTTAAAAAAACATGTGAAACAACAGATCATTTTGGATAATTGTCTGTTGAAATTTCTGGTGGTTAAAATCTCACCATTTGTCCGTCCGTTGTTTAAGCGGAAATTGTCTTCTTCATTGTATTACCGGATAAATACATTTCATTTGTAATTTAAACAGATTTTTATTCCGACACAATGCCGGAATGTCTGCTCGAAGACCGTACTTCTCCGTAGTTATGTTCTCTAACCATGTTGAACACCGATCACTGTCCGACGTTTCACCGGCTCTAATAATTAGCTGATAATGGCATAGGTTAATCGATCTCAAAATAGAAAGCAAAAGATCCACTCACCATTTTGAAAACATGCCTTCATATGTGGTACCCTACTATCTCATCTGCTTGTCGATCATAAAGGTCGTAATTTAGATCACTATATAACAATCGCTATTGAAATAATGTCATGATGAAAGGAAATAAAGTATGTTGCGAAATAAATGTATGAAATATCAATCGGTTAATTCACCTGCGCTTTTTTCATTTATGCCAGTTTTACTCAATGAATGCGCGGGACCACATTTGGACAAATGTCCAGTGGGCATTATCCATAGCCGAATAGGAAAGTTGTTTATAAATCCCTTTATGTGCGATCATATACAAGCGCCACAGTGGCCGAGTGGTTGCAGTGCTGCATGTTGCTAGTTCGAGCCTCTGCAACGACAAGGCAGTTTTGTGGCGAATGTTCAGTGGGCTTTGTCCGAAGCCGAAGAGGAATGATATTTAAAAATGCCTTTGTGTGCCATCATGTGCAAGAGCCGTAGAGGCCGAGTGGTTCGAGCCTCGGCAGGGACAAACCAGTTTTAGTGGAAAACGAAACCAGACGTCAGTCACAATGACGGACAGTCTACGTTGTATTGACATAATGCGTGTAATAATCTGTCAACATCAACAGCCAAACTCAGTTGCTTGGGCACATCTCGCGAGTTTGAGCCTAAGCAGGGACTAGCAGTCTTGTGGCAAATGTTTAGTGGGCTTTGTACGTAACCGAACAGGAATTACATTTAAAAGCGCCTTCAATGCACTCATGTAGAAGAGTCGCAGTGGTCGAGTGGTTTGCGTATCTGCCTGCTGTATTGCACGTCGCGAGTTCGAGCATCGGCAGGGACAAGGCAGTTTTTGTGGATAAACGAACCCGGTGTATTAACAGAATGCTTATAATTATCTGTCAATATAAACACATAAACTCAGTTGTTGGACAGCAAGTGTGCCCGACCAGTCGTCCAAGTTTAACGGAACTCGAAACATTATTCGGTGTTCAAGCGGTCATGATAACGTTGTCGGTTGAATTTCACGGATGAATTAAAGGTGTCCGGCCAATGAACTGCCAGACACTTCCGTTAAAATACCGCGATTATTTTTAACAGTGTAACAGGATATGTGAGCATATGAACCGGAACAAAAGAAAGGAAGTTTACCTAAATGACACAGCTGAATAACATAGCTGACATGGTAAACTGACATAGAAAGTAAATTACAATTAAAGATTTTCTGCACTTTCTAGATCGAACATAAATGATTTTAGTTTACGTTCCGGGGACCTTATACTACTACTTGTCCTTAAATCTATAGAAATCAAATTCCATGTTCTAGAGGCTCAGCATATTGAAATTGGTTGAGCCGCCGCGTGTGCGCTGCACTTCATCAGTAAGTGTTTTACGCTGATAACCTCTTGGCGGCACAAGAGATATGGTTGTGAGGCCGGTCCCACGCACGTCTACGTTCATTAGATGGTTGTGGGTTATTCATGTGTGTCTCGTGCACAAGCGATTGATTCTTATTAGATTATTTATTTACATCGTCTAGCCATGGGTTTTCAAGCTTTAGGTCGAACAAATTAAACTTGGTTGTCAAATGCACAACTTGAATAAGCGAAATGAGAGACTGAAATGAATTTGTGACAGCTGATGTTTATCCGGTCTCTCTTTTTAGAATATTTGGTTTCATATCCTTCAACTGAGGATTTGACTGGAAATATTTTCTGTCCACTCTGTTTCCACATATTGTTCCATCGGGATGTTATAAGGAAGTTTATGATATCAAACCAATCTCGATAATGTGTTGCGCTAAATTGTTCCTGACGGGTGGACACCAGTTTAGCAAGGGAATGTGAGAAATTACTGAATCCTGTGCGACCCGGGATCCAGCAGATTTCGACCGTTTGGTCTGACTTGGACATTGTTGAGAGGTCGTGTTGTATTTTGCGTACGGCGGGGTGTGCATAATGCAAAGTTTTGAGCCGAGTAAGAGCTCTTAGACTGTTTGAAAATATTACGTGTTTGGAGAGGTAATTTGTTTTTAAAATCTGAGGTTGCTAATTTAATTGTGTGTTGCTCTGCCGAGTAAACAAAATTTCATCCCTATCAACCACGCCAGGTAAAAAATAGCTTTAATTCGGCTGCCACCATTTGTGCAAACCAGGCGGTTCATATATAACAAAGGATACATGACCTGTGATCAATCTATAATATAGAAGGTTTCCCCACCTAATGATTAGATAAACGCTATAGTAGGGTGTATTACAGCTACATAAGATCCGTTGGTACCAGGCATAATATGCAGGGCGTTTCCGTGTTCTATACCTGCCACCTTGTAAACACATGTAATATACTTTGAATTGACCCGATATCACCTAGAATTCAGCTATAATTTGCTTGAATTGGTTGATAGGTATGTGGAAGGGTAGTCGAACAAGAGGTCAACCCGAACACAGCTGCAGCTCCCTTTCGTCGATGGTTTCAGAGCCGTCAGTGTAAATATGACGGAAATCGGGGTTTTATTCCCGGAGGAGCCTCAAAAATTCTTGGCAGTATATATTGATTTCAGTAGTCATTAGGGTACATTTGCATATCTACGGTAATCAGCGATGGTTTGATCTTACAAGTAGATGTGCTGATGAGAAGAATTCGATAAGAGAATGAAGGTTTTATAGCTTTGCGAGTGATGACTATTGAGGTCAGTAAGTTGTCTACGCTTAGGGACATATTTTCATAGTGGCAAAGAGGTGTATATCAGAAATATTGGTGATATGGTTGAGGGCTGGCTGCTGATAAAGGTTTTGTCTCGAAATAGTACTGCAGCGAAAATTTGACTCGCCGAAGAGGAAGCGGAAGCTCGTGGGCTGGCATATGCAGGGATTCGATGAGAGTTGAACAAAACGTGCCGGTTGTGATGCGCATAGGGTGTTTTGCGATGGTCGAAATGGGTAAGAGAGTCGTTTTGATGACTGAATTGTAAACATTAGCCCTCTAGTCAAGGCGTTATCGTATTAATGTTCGATGTAAAATCATGCCGGTGTCCAGGTCAGCACTGAATTTCATGGATATTTCCGAGAGGATAATTCCCATCGAACTTTTGTAGCTAGTCTACAGTGCGAGGTCCCACGTGAGCTTGGAGTCGCATACAATACAACAAAACTTGATGGCGTTTTCGTATACTAGAGGTGTGCTGTGCAGCGGGAGAACAACAGGTTTACGTGTTGGTCGGGGAAGAGAGTAATTGTAGGCTTTAGTTTCAGATGGCGAGAATCGAATTCCGTTTTAGGAAGCCCAGTTCCAGACTTGATTTCGACAATACTGGCGTTCATGATTGTTCAATTGTTAAACGGCAAGTATATCTGTAGCCTATCAGATTGACATCGGATTTAGGGCCAATTTAACGTTGTCTCGGAGAACTAGTCCACCGAATTTGTGTGGAGTGTTTGTGTTAAAATACTCCATTATTTCATTGTAAACCTCAGTTAGGTTATTCGCCGCATATCTTTACAAGGTGCTCTTTCCGGCATGTCTTACTTTATTAAATGTTTGGTAACCGTTTATAGTTTTACAGTTAGAAATTATTGATTAATTCAGGCTTTGTTATGTGATTTCGTTCCAATTCAGAATATCTGACTTATTCGAGCATTTACTATATCCACTGTCTAGGTCCTGCGGTGACGCCATCATGATTCCTCCTGAGAGAGGCCGGTCGCTGGTTCCTGATTTCTTGATTGTTACTGGTCAGCTCGTCAATGCGGTCATTTTTTCGATCGTCCTCGGTCGAGGTGGCGCTGGTCGTCCTGGAGTGGCTGACGTTCTTTGCTATTGGGAGCTCACTCTTGCTGGCTTATTGGCCGGCTATAGTGACTCTACAGATAACAAAACTCTACAGATAACAAAACAAGATAACAAAACGACAAAGGTTAGAAAAAGATCCTGCAATTCCAAGTAGAGCACAAAGTTGTGCAACGAGAGGCTGCGGCCACTATTCACTCTCCCACGCTGACCATCTCACCCAGGAGAAACGATCAGCATCCTTCCCTACCCACTTCCTCATGACGCTTGTTGATAGCGGTGTGAACTAAGTTGCTCCCTCAAGGAACATATTCACCATGATCATTTACCGTCAGACCGTGATGGTCTGAAGTGGTCACGTGGATTGTAGAGATCTGTATAGTTGTAATATAAATCTTAGTCAGCCTGGGGGACCTAGTTAGCTTTCACGGGAGCATCTGCTGTCTGGAGCACGTGGTCTGCTCGATTTATTGCGGTCACAAATGTGCGTGTTTTGGTAAGAGGAGGAGGGTGTCTGATCTCTTTGACTGTAAATTGCTCATGCTGGCTCTTCTTCTACGCGGAGCTTTTTGACCTGCAGTCTTAGTAAGAGATGCAACATAAAAAAAACAGCTTTTTAAAAATCAAAAACAAGTTTTTTATTTAAAACCATTGCCCTAAAAATAAGCATTTTTAAATAAAAACTTCATTAAATGCGAATCAATCCCTTATCACGTTAGTTGAAGGCCATAGGATAATAGGATGCGAGTGCATGCTGTATCCTAATATCATTGCATTACGGTGACGTTAATCTTATTGCAATATTCATACTTGCATATTGCATCATCTTGTAATCGAGCGCAGGCGGCGCGCCGGCACCACGCGGCAGGTGGCCAAGCTGCAAGTCCCCAGTCACTGGTAAGATGTTTCTGTGTATGGTCGTGACTGACTGAGCAATAAGAGTCAAGTGAGTCAAGCAATGTCACTCCGTGATAATTAAACTTGAAACTTCTTGTTAACTATAGTTTTTCTTGAGATTTTTAATTGTTGAGTTAAGTAGTGAAAAATTAGTTTTTTTTTTTTCGTTTGAAACTGTGAAAATAGCAGTTATAAGATTAAAAAATCATAAATAACACTTGATATAGGTTCAATAAGATTTAAAGAGGGATTGTTTTAATATATTTTGATGGTATAGACATATTTCTACAAAGAAATACATGAAATAAAGAAAAAAACAATAAAAAAATGACATAACAAATACATTTTTTTAGCTTGACAACACACCTTGCGAAAAAAAAACTTCATTTGAAACTCTAGGCTTGGTTGAGAAGTAGCTGGTGGGTTTTAAGAGTCTGCTGAGGTGCTGGATTGCATTTCGATTGCAGGAACGATTCCTTCGTCGAAGATACTGATGTTGAACATATAAAATGAGACTTGATTCCCTCCGCTTTTTATGATAAATATAAGTCGGTCGGCGTCCTGTGCCCAACGAGCTGCCGTTCGTGGACTGTTACTCATCTTCTGGCTTTGTGGTAGTTGGGTATCGAGCACCTCGAGGTTGTAGTTGTTGCTGCTGAACCCCAGCTTCTCCTGCAGTGTAGAAGCCACGCCCGACGCACTGTCTGAAGCCGAGAACCCACCAACATGTCCATTTCTACAATGTTTCAGCAAGTACACGCCCTCGTATTAGGCCCAAGACCCTGAAGAAGTCAATGATATCTCGCGGGCGTTCGCACAGATCACGCACCGACGTGGTATTAGAGTAAATGGTACCCGATTCATCTGAGATATCTGTCGCACGGTGACGTTGAGGATTTTATGTGTCTGCAGTGGTGGGGCTCGCTGTTCAGGTGGCATTCCACTGGAATGCAGTGGCAATGCAGTGGCAATGCAGAGGCAATGCAGTGGCAATGCAGTGGCAATGCAGTGGCAAATGTAGTGGTGGAACTTTCTAGTGGTGGATGACCGCCTGGACAACGGTGGGATTGTTAGGTCACTCGCCTCTTCTACAGCGATCGTTGGGCTGGGTGAGATAGTAATGCTGCTAAAGGGGATGGTGAGGTTGTACATGGTAGTTGAGTCGACGATGTATGGGTATATCATCAACGGGTCTGTATCTGATTGTTGGTTCAAAGTGAGTTGATTTTTTGTCTTGGCTGACGAGATGACCGGCTTGACAGAGGTGACCGGCTTGTTTCCGTGTGACTTGGCGATTATTTTGCATGTTAGCTTCTGGTTTGAAGTTTGTGGGCAGTCGCGGTCGTCTGTCTCGTTGATAAATGGACATGGAGAGCTCTTAGGTTCGAAGACTTTTCATTCCTCCTTTTCGTCTTCGCCGGCTCAGCTCCTACAGCATCTAGGTTTATCTGGCTTGCAGTGCTTAATGACATGACCGTATTTGAGACATTAATGGCCCATCGCAAGTAATGGCATTTGAGGCTCATCGCAGGCGATGAACTCATCAACTCGATCTTCCGGGAGATTCCTAATGTTATTCAAGCCTAAAATCTTGAAGGTTGGGTGTGGTGTGATTGTGCATAACTGTTCTGGCACATGCTGGTCATAGAGAGTCGAGTGTCACTCAGAAGTTTGTGTCAGCAGTGGTGGAAGTAGCAGCACTTGCGTACATCGCGGCTTTTTGGTTTGTCGGTTCTTCTAGAATTCGTTATGTTGAAGGGATCAAGTTGCAACCCAATCCTCAAGTTTTGTGAGACGGCCAGTCACTCTGCTTATATTATTTGTCCGTTCGTGCATGCTCTTTACCAATTTCATGCAACCACACGTGCCGTCACCCCCTGCCGGCGCGGGGTTGACTATGAGAACGTTTTTTAAATGTGTTTTTTCGCTACTAGAATCTTTGTTTCTACCTCAACAGGGGAGTTTCTAGTCCCATTCCTTTGATGTTGGTTCTTGCCCGTTTTTATAGTCAAAGATTTGAATGCAGATTATTGTTTCTGTCCGGAATCTTGGTGGCCGATGGTAGAACTTTCTTCTTGGTACCAGATGTTGGTTTCCGACACCTATCTTATTAAGGTAGCTGTTGACCAGCCTTACGGAGTCTACATTAATATAAACCCAACAAATCTTGGACCAACTACCGTGTAGTTTAATGTCAGAGCACAAAACTTGTGCTAACTCGACGGGTTTTCTCTGAAAAAGATCGTTTTTTATTGGCACAGGAACGCTAATCTACTCTAACAGTTTCCTGAGGGTGTCACGGGAACGCTAATCTATTCTAATTGTTTTATGAGGGTGTCCTCTCATTACCAAACATTATGTTGATGTGGCATGAGTGTTTGGGAGTCATATTATTGTGTTTTATGGGTTGGGACGGCAACTACCAGTGCGCATGTTATTATTATAGGTGGTTCTGTGATGGAATACGTGTCCATAATTGCGGCAAGGATACTTATTTATGCCACAAGTTGGCTGTGTTTGCCGTGTCTAGTCAAATTGTACTGAGTCGGATAGGAACGGGAACACTTTTTTCATATATTTGCTAGCTCTGAAGAAGATGTGGATGGACAGGAATAGCCTGCGGAGGAAGATGAAGGGAAAAAAGCAGTAGGAGAGAGAGAGGAAGAAGTGGAAGATGAGTCCGGAGAGGGAGTGGAAGCATGGGCGGTGGAAGGAGAAGTGTGAGAGGAAGTAGGAGAAGAGAAAGTGGGTGAAGAAGTTGGAGGAGAAACGCTCGACGTTGGACGGCTGTCAGAGTTGTAGGTTGAGGAGGGAGATTCTTGCAGATATTCCTCTTCATATCGGGCTGAGGCCATACTGATCAAAGCATCCCACGCTAGCTGGTTGCGACGGGCTGCCATAGTTCTATGAGAAGGGAGAAAATATTTTTCATACATTAGTCAATAAATAAATAAAAAGGTAGAGAAAAATATTTGGAATTCAGGTGCAGCAGAACCAAAACACTTCCAATAATGCACCAAATCGATTGCATTTAATCAACGTAATTCATCATCAAGGAGGTTCTTGGACACTAGCCCACAAAGTCCATGAGAGGGACCCTACAATGGTGTTCCGTCGGGCAGTGTACCACGAGCTGGACGGCACACTGCAGCGCCGCCCCAGAATGGCCAGACTGCACATCTTCCCTGAGGAAGAGGTGCCAGAACCCATCATCGAGAACGTGTCCCAGCATTTGCGCCTATAAGACCCGTGCCCAAGAGACTGGACCATTACGAGCCTGAAGAAGTTGCTATTTTCCCAAAGGTCTTCGATTGGCCAAAAGAATACGTACTCAACAGCTAACATTTTTCGTCTACTAATCTGTACTAATCTGTTCACCAATACTAACCGTGCAGACAAACAGCACATACCCACCGGATTCGTCCGTGACTTCGATCCAAACGTTTCTACCACCTCCGTTATTTACCCTCCTCATTAAGGCAGAATCGTGCCTTGTAGCCGGGGCCTTAGAATCGTGCTACCGTATCCACCGCGTGTCGTAGAAAGCGACTAAAGGGGCGCTCCGTAGCCAGGAGTATAATCGGCTACCGCAATCCCCAGCGTGTCGGAGACGACAAAACGGGGCGGAGCGAAGGGGCTAGGAATCCCGTTCTCTGTAAAAACCTTTCCTCGAAGACGGCAAGACGAGCGGGGGGAGGAGAGGCACACGCCTCTCCAAACCCTATTGTTAGGGTCGCTGAATGTGCGTGGCTGTAGTACGAGTGATGTAAAGAGGAGGGAGATTGGTGAGATGTTTTTGAGGAGGAAGTTAGATGTGTTGGCGCTGAGTGAGACAAAGTTGAAAGGTAAGGACGAATGTGAGCTTGGTGCTGTAAGTGGAAGAAAGTCTGGTGTGGAGGAAGGT
>SDVV010044334.1:0-10166 GCA_016164225.1 Gammarus roeselii
CCCGTGTGGCCGCTGATCTTGTTCTAATCTCGAAGATGCTACCTCTACGCACTAGGGTGCGTACGTATCAAACGTAATGTTCTAAAGGATTGGAAGCGGAGGTCCGTTTCGAGAAAGCGTTTTTTCTTTTGCGCACTAGCGTGCGTCTGACACTGCTAAAATTTTCACATTTTTTCTAACGTTGAAAGCGTTGTTTCGTTTATTCCTCGCGCACTTAGGCGTGCGAGCCTACTGGAATCAATAATCATCGAGCCCTACGGGGGAGCCTATTATGACTCACGTTGAGGCTCTGGTGGAAATGAGGCTCAAATCAAATCAAATCAAGACACTACGTGGAAATACGGGATCATGAAAGATATCCACCGTAAATGTTTGAGAGGTCGCCTACCACGTTTCTCCCACCAATTTCTCCAAAAACCGCACCCTTGGGGTCAAGGTTGGCGACACTCAGTCTCCGTCATATCCGCAAGAAATAGGCGTCCCCCAGGGAAGCATCCTCAGTGTCACTCTTTTTATCCTCAAAATCGATCAGTAAGCCGATTTTCTTCCCCGAAACGGAAGACTGCTATCATCACTATGCGTGGACGACCTACAAATAAGCTACTGACACCCCAGCCTCATGACAATTCAACATGAACTCCAGAAGTGCCTAAACCTAGTCTGGAACTGGTCTTCCCTAAACAGATTCCGATTCTCGCCCTCTTAAACTAAAAGCATGCACTTTACCCACGTGCCCAATTTACACCTGAAACCAGCCCTAACGCTGCACAACACCCCTCTAGTATACGAAGAAACGATAAAATTCCTGGGTCTTGTGGGGAACACTAAACTCACGTGGCGACCCCACATCGAAGCCCTGTCGACTCGTTTCAAAAGGTCGACGGGACTTATCCAATCGGTAACAGCCCTAAAGTTCGGTGCAGACATGGATACCGGAATGCCGTTGTTTAGAGCAATACTACGATTGCGCATGGACTACAGAACCGTTGTCTACGGATCAGCAGTCAAAATTACTCTCGACCATCGCAAACAATGCTTTGCGTATCACAACCGTCGCGTTCCGCTCCACCCCAATCGAATCCCTGAACGTGCTGAACTTTCGCTACAATACTATTTTAAGACTAGAAGTCTAATCAACAACCCGCGCAATTAGCCACATCACCAACATATCCGATCAGCGCCTTTTCGTGGCTAAAAAGAATATATGCCCACTGTTTTCCCTACGTGTGGACAACCTGCTGACCTCGCTAGACATCAATCGTAAAGCTATTAAGCCTTCATTCTACTACCGAATCCTTCAAATTAACACACCAACATAGATGATCAACCCACCACCGGTCAACCTAGACCTGCAAGTGTACCCTAAAGCAACAACTCCAACCAACGTGAACCGGCAGGAATTCCTGAGACCACTTAAGGAAGAATATTTAGAGCACCGCTATGTATACACTAACGGTTCCAAAACCGCGGACGAGTGGGAGCCGCCGCTGTGTGGAGGGACATCTCAATCCCGGCCACCCTCCCACAAGAGGCCTCTTTGTTCCCTGCGAAGCTCCACGCACTCGAACTAGCCATCTCGATTGCTTCAACAGATCGCTTTCCCATATACGTCGTATTCTCAGACAGTCTGAGTGTCCTCACCCAGTTTTAAACACTGCACTACGAACATCCCGTTTTACGTAAAATGCAGCACAATCTCTTTGTGATGTCCGAGACGGGTCAGGCAGTTGAATTCTGTTGGATCTACGGGCACGCGGTAATATGAGGAAACGAACTTGCGGACTCGCTTGCCAAACTGGCGTCTACTAACCAAGAACAATTTTTCGCAATACATCATCGGGACTGTTTTCCTATCATCAACTTCCATGTAACATCCCGGTGGGATGAAATGTGGCAACAGGGTGGACAAAAAATGCTCTCAGTCAAACCCTCAGTCGGAGAATAAGAAACAAAGCTCACCTACAGAAAAGACGAAGTGTTCATCAACCGCTTGTGAACGTGACACACGTGGATAACTCACAACTACCTGATGGATGTCGATATAGGACCAAACGCGCCACCTTGCCCCTGTTGCCACCGAGCGGCTATCAGCGTGAAACACTTACTGATGAATTGCAGCGCACTCGCGGCAGCCCGACCTACAAAGCCTACTCACTGACCTAACCTTCCGTAAAAAGCTTATCGCTTTCGGAAAACACACCGGACTAGACGAAGATGTCTAAACCCCAAACACCTGTGCAAGTGAGGCAGCCTCTCCACCCCATCACGCACAGAGACAACAATACATTTACGAAGATACGCGTTAACTCTTTACTTATTCTCTTGTACGCGCTGGTACGCGAATAAGCCACAATTGAAATATGTTCTTGATATCATCTTCACAAGACTAATATTTTCGCACGCGAGGCCGTGCGAACTTACCTGAAGCAATGACGGTCGCACCCTACGGGGGAGCCCATTATGACTCACGTTGAGGCTCCGGTGGAAATAAGGCTCAAATCAAAATCAAACCAACACGTAAGTATACCGAGACGTGATTTTAATGTTTGTCAGTTGTTTCTTCCTGAGCATCGGCAACTTCTTATTGCAGTGTCCTAATTTTTCTACCATGGCAATATTTTCCACTCTGTTTGGTGTACGTGTTTTTAATGAACTGTCAGCGTATATACTCGAAGTAAATAATTTGTTTTCAGTATGGACAATAAATTCTACAATTGACACGTAGATGTTTATCGAGGTATTACTGGCAGCCTCCATTTGATTAAATTAAATGTCTTCCCTCAGGTGGCCCGTTGGCTCGTTGATCCTCGCCGCCCCCTCTCTGCGGGCGGTCCTCGAGAGGAGGGTCTTATGCCCTATGCTCCCGAGGTGCCCTTGCCACCCACCGAGATAATCTCCTACAACCATACCTTGCCCAGGGTGACTGGCATCTACTCCGCCCCCACGGGGCTTGAGTCCACGTGCATAGTCTTCGTTTACGGTCTGGGTGAGCGCAGCACATTTTGTCGTCACCATATCTTTGCCTTGAAGCAACCAATACATTTGATGTTGTTCTACGATTTGCGCGCATACCGTGCTGGGAACACAGTTCTGACAATCCATATCTGTTGGCGTCAATCTTGACGAACTAATGAAGTGTTTCTTCCTTCCTTACAGACCTGTTCTTTAGCCGAGTGTTTCCAAGCAAGATGTTCGACATGCTCAAAGATGACTTTGACTATTTTCTCATCGTGGGAGTCGTGTTGAGCCTCACCATCGCAGCCGGCGTTACCAGGAAACTTGCGCAAAGGAAGGCCCTCTACCATCTCTGGAAATAGATAACAAGCAATTTCGGGGATATTCTTGGGAGGAAGAAACTCTAAGATGACTTCGACTATTTCCTCATCGTGGGAGTCGTGTTGAGCCTCACCATCGCAGCCGGCGTTTCCAGGAAACTGGCGCAAAGGAAGGCCTTCTACCATCTCTGGAAGTAGATGACCATCTGTTTGTCGTGGATATTCTTGTTAGGAAGAAAAATTCATTAGGCTTGTAAGCTTTACCGATTTAATGACACATTTTTGGGATGTGGGACGACCGGTTTAAAGGTTGATGTCTTTGCGAAAAAAGATCGATAACGGGAGGGTAAATAATTATTCCGCGGTCTGGAAGATAATTCCTGGGTACAGAAGATTTCTCTGGGATTGAGGATACTTATTAGCAGAATAGAGACTGCGTCATCAATATATAGAGAACACCTCCTGAAGAAGAGTTGCACATCTCTATTCACAACTTTTATGTTTGTTACTGTAGACAGTCGGCTTAGAGTGGCATTTTCTTGAAGTAGGCGGTACTTTGTTTAGTTGATGGCTGTGCTAATTTTTGATAAGTGATTATTCTATTTACACACTGTACTAGAAGGACATTGATTCCAGCACCCTAGAAAGCCTTGCCACTCTAATCTACTTCCACTATTCAGCTCCGTAATATATTAACGGCCACTGAAAGTCATCGTAACATTTTTTGGAGTCATCGTTACATTTTTTGGAGTCATCATAACATTTTTTGGGTCTAGTAGATGCGGAGGCACTGGTTAATCCTAATGAGTGATGAATTATGATAGCTACCTTCTATACACTACTTCAAACTCAAGCAAAGACAAAAAAATAGGTTAAGAGGTCATGTTTTTCAGTGTTCATGTGTAGACCACACGGTCTGTGTCATCCGAGATGGGATGGTAGCACTGTTCCTGCACCCGAGGCACGCGTGAAGATGATCTGGAAACCTTTCGATCTATTATCTAGTTAGGTAATAGTTCAAGTTTTGTCTTCCCATTGATGAACATGCCTCGTTTCATCTTTCAGTCCGTGCCATCTGAATCAACCTGAAAGGAGTATTACATAGCCCTTGCAGGTTTTACTCAATTTCTCTTTTCATGTTCAGCACATTGTACTGACAGACTGCATTTTTTTGCAATCTCCACTGGGTTTGTCAATGTAATTTTTACCTCGCTTCCACGGGGCTCTTGTGCTGCACAAGGTATCCCAGCAAGTTAAATGTTGCGTGTCTGTTTCGAACCACTGATCGTAATGTTAATGTCTTTTATTGTAATTTATTTGTATAGTGGCTGTTGATATTTTTTTTGTTACTACCTGTATTGGTAGGTAGGTAGATAGTAATTAAGAGCATGTTGTTGATCTTTTACAAAGCAATGTCCCGAAGCGTAGCCACATGTGAAGAAAGAACTTTCTTCAATCTCAGTGCCCCTGATTGTGAAGTTGGGTCATATCTGATCTGTTCGAACAGTAAAACTATAAAGACGTGTGAATTTTTGAAGGAACTCTCCTTTCGTTCATATTGTGTGTTGCAAAGGTTTTGGTTTTTTAATAACAAGGCCTAGTCAGGGAAGCGAAAAGATTAGGAATAAATAATTTCGAATGATCGGCAATATATATTTTCCAGAACCAGCTGACCATCTGCTGGTGGAATGTAGATTAAGAGTGGAGCAGAAGTGGAAGGGCAACAAACGAGTGGGAGGAAGAAGAGAGGAAGTGAAAGTGAGTGGACTGGATGTGAGAAGTAGAGCCGAGGAGTTCCAGCAGGCGTTAAGGGAAGAATATAACAACGTGAGAGGACAGGACCTGAGAGATGTGGAGGAAGAAAGGAGGCGTTAAGGGATGCGTTACTGAGTTGTGCGAAGAAGGTGTGTGGTGCGTGCCGTGTGGGCGGGTGCAGAAGTGGTGGAACGAGGAGGTCAAACTGGCGGTGGCACGGAAAAGAGGATCGTTTGAAGAGTGGTTGCAGGTGTAGTCTGTGGTGGCTGATGAAAGCTACAAAGAGAAGAGAGAAGCGGGTGGTGAGGAGAGCCAAAAGGGACGCTGATGCCCGGTGGGGCAGACGGTTGTGCCAGAATTTTGAGGAGAGCAAAAAGATGTTCTGGAAAGAGATGAAGAGGCTGAGGAGGGGAGAGACCGGAAAGGAGGATGTGGTGAAAGATGAAAATGGCCAGTTGTTGTTGTAAAGTGGTGATGTACGGAAGAGATGGGCCGAGTATTTTGATGAGTTGTTGAATGTCGAAGATGACAGAGAGGCTGACATTGTTGCTGTGGGTGGTATTGCTCGGATGCCAGTTCTGGGAGAAAGCCTTGTGGCGTACATTACCAGGGAAGAGGTGCAGGAGGCGGTGGACGTGATGAAAGCAGGGAAAGCCCCTGGTTTGGATGGCGTTGCGACCGAGAGCCTGAAAAATGGTGGAGTAACGATTGTCGAATGGTTGGTTAGGTTACTGAACTTGTGTTTTGTGGCAGGCGTGGTAACATTTGAGTGGCGCAGTGCCTGCATTGTTCTGCTATATAAGGGCAAAGGAGATGGAAATGAATGCTGCAACTCGAGAGGCATCAGTCTGTTATGTGTGGTTGGTAAGTTGTACGGGAGAGTGCTTATCAAAACGATTAGAGACTGTACGGACTTCTCAATTGGAGAGGAATAGTGTGGCTTTAGGAGTGGTAGAGGATGTACTGATCAGATTTTTCCGTGAGACAGGTCTTTGAGAAGTACCTTGCCAAAGGAAAAGATGTGTTCTGGGCCTTCATGGATCTGGAGAAGGCATACAACAGGATTGATAGGGAAGCGCTGTAGAGGGTGTTGCGTTTGTATGGAGTGGGCGGACATTTGTTGGAAGCGGTGCAGAGTTTATGCTGACAGACGAGCATGTGTCAGAGTGGGAAGCGAGGTGAGTGATTGGTTCACAGGGAAAGTGGGACTGAGACGAGGCTGCGTGATGTCTCCCTGGCTTTACAACCTCTATATGGATGGAGTGGTCAGGGAGGTGAACGCAAGTGTGCTGGGTCGTGGATTGGAACTGTTGGAAGCGAATGGGTGGAGTTGGCAGTTGGGCCAGTTGCTATTTGCTGATGATAAGGCCCTGGTTGCGGATTCAGAGGAGAAGTTATGTAGGCTAGTGTCTGAGTTTGGTAGAGTGTGCGAGAGGAGGAAGCTTCGAGTGAACGTGGGTAGGAGTAAAGTAATGAGATGCGAGAGGACTGTCGATGCAAGCAAAATTAGTGTCACCCTAAATGGAGACCTCGTGGAGGAAGTTCAGTGTTTTAAGTATCTGGGCTCCCATGTGAAGATAACTGAACTAGTGGAAACTGAAGTGAAGGAGGGGTGTAAAGTGTTGGGTGCACTAAAGAGTGGGGATGGAAAAAAAAGAGAGGGCTGTATGAGGGTGTTGTTGTCCCAACTGTGCTCTACGGAACTGAGACTTGGGGGGTGAGAGCAGAGGAGAGAAGAAAGTTGAATGTTTTCGAGATAAAATGTTTGAGGAGCATGGCTGGAGTGACGCTGAGAGAACGGATCACTAACGATGTGGTTCGAATCAGAACAGGGATGGTAAAGAAGTTGGAGGACAGAGTAGATTCGCGTGTTCTGAGATGGTTCGTGCACATGGAGAGGATGGATGAAGGGAGATTGGTGCAAAGGGTGATGAATGCGGAGGCGAGTGGTCGCAGGCCTAGAGGTTGACCAAAGTTTGGGTGGATGGATGGTGTGAAGCAGGCGTTAGAAAGGAGAGACATGAAAGTGGAGGGCCGAGAGTGTAGAATGGTTGTGTATGGTTGATTTTGACGCTGCTCTGATGTGCTTTCTCGCCCTTGGCATCTCGCTGTCGGGATGGTCGTGGGTGTATGGGGCTCGGCCATTATGACGCGGCGGGGTAAACCAGTGGAAACTGTCGGGCCCTGCTGCTGACGACGGATCCTCGGACTGCACTCGTGACCCAGAGTGTATGTTGCGGGAGTACCGGCCGGACCCTTAGGCACAGAAGGGCTAAGTTGTGTGAGTACGCGGATAAGCCACAATTGAAATATGTACTCGGTTTCATCTTGACAAGACTAATATTTTCGTACGCGAGGCTGTGCGAACTTACCTGAATCAATGACGGTCGCACCCTACGGGGGACCCTATTATGACTCACGTTGAGGCTCCGGTGGAAATGAGACTCAAATCAATTCCATCGTTGTATTTGCAATATCCATTTGCTGTTAGGAATCACAAATCAGTTCAAATCATTCTTGTAATGTGAACTTTTGTTGTATCGTTCGTGGTCGTTTACATCTCTCTGCATTAAGGCTCTTGCATTGCATCATCATTCCTGCATCAATGAGAACTGCACTTAGCTATATGTTTGCTAGTGAATTGTGACCCCCATTCACATTCATGATTCAGTGCCGGCTCCCTCCTGAGCTCTGGGTCAGTGCGGAAATATATTCCATCAATGTTGTGCTCACCGTTGTCTTGATGCTGTTCCTCGGACGGAAACTGTACCTTCATCGACAGAAAGAATACGGAAGTTTTTAATCAAAAGTTAGCGATGTTTACATCACATTATTCATTGTACTAGATATGTTTTCTTATGCCCTTCTTGATGTAAGGTCCACGTTCATTATTCGTTTTTAACCTTAGTACAGATGTACGATATTTATAATGTAATTGCTGATGACTTCTTTTCTTACAATAGTAGCTACATCACGAACCTCTTTAAAACTTAGTTTCATTTCCTTTGGCCCAACCTCTTGGATGTTTATAAAGTTGTAACAATTTAAACACTCAATAAAATCAAAATCATATGACATTTCAAACTTCGAGTTCATGGAATAGATTGAAAAGAGTGGACTTAACACTTTCGAAGCAATAAAACTTATAGGTACAGATACAGACACTAGGCCGAAATCCCCCAGCAAGGGGGGTGGCCGACGGCAAGAGGCACCTCACACTCTCATACACTCACACGCGTATTGGGGTGGATGGATGATTATTCATTTTATAGATCATTAACACTTTAGTTTAGTATTTAATTATATCTTCTTTCTTGGGCTCTATTATTTTTCTCTGCCCTTTTTTCATAGTGATAAATTTTGCCTTTGTTATTATTATATATATCGAGCTTGGATGGACTAGTCTCGGACGATGCTACCTGTACGCACTAGCGTGCGTACATATTACTCTTGAAGTGCAAACTGATTGGAAGCGGAGGTCCGTTTCGTCTAAGCGTTTTTCATGTGCACCAGCGTGCGTCTGACACTGCTATATTTTTCAATTTTTTCTAACTTCGAAAGCGTTGTCTTTAATTTCTCGCACACTGAGGCGTTCGAGCCTACTAGAATCCAAGATCGTCGAGCCCGGCTGCTTTACTTTACCAAGCAGGCCCAGCTGAGATGTACCTACAGTGCACGGTTGTCAGCCTCACTATCCCAAGCATGGTCCAGCTGAGATGTGAATACAGTGCGCGGTTGTCAGCCTCACTATCCCATGCAGGCCCAACTGAGATGTACCTACAGTGCACGGTTGTCAGCCTCATTATCCCAAGCAGGCCCAGCTGAGATGTACCTACAGTGCACGTTTGTCAGACTCACTATCCCAAGCAGGTCCAGCTGAGATGTACCTACAGTGCGCGATTGTCAGCCTCATTCTCCCAAGCAGGCACAGCTGAGATGTACATACAGTGCACGGTTGTTAGCCTCACTATCCCAAGCAGACCCAGCTGAGATGTACCTACAGTGCACGGTTGTCAGCCTCACCATCCCAAGCAGGCCCAGCTGAGATGTACCTACAGTGCACGGTTGTCAGCCTCACTATCCCAAGCAGGCCCAGCTGAGATGTACCTACAGTGCACGGTTGTCAGCCTCCCGATTCCCTATTATGACTCGCGTTGAGGCTCTGGTGGAACAGAAAATCAAATCACTCACACGCGCACACCTTAGCCCTTTTACGCAGAAGGGTCCGGCCGGAAATCCCGCAACACACCCTCCGGGTCATGAGTGCGGTTCGAGGTCAGTGTCGACAGCAGGGCCCGACAGTGTGACTGGTTTACCCCTGCCGCGTCATGATGACCGGGCAGCTTTGCGGAGAGGCAGTATCGTAACCAGTGAGTTCGAAAACCCCATCGCATAGTGTTCTTTGCGTCTAAGCTCCAAAGTTTACAAGTTTCCAGGGTATAGAAGCTTTTTTTTTGCTGTATCTAAATAAGAGCCGGTCACCGCACTAAGCCGAACATAGCTCCGAGACCGAATATTATATCGAAAAGGTTAACATTTTCAACTTGGAGAGATCGAACGCCATCCCTTAAGAGCGAAATCGGTACCGCACCTCGGATAGATACCCTCTGGGGGTATCCCAGGCTCACCCGCCTTTCCGCGGCGTCCTCGTTAACCACCAAATTTCATTTGTCCCTTTGTGTAAATATGTTTGAGTTAGAATATCCCTCCACCGTCCCCTCTTTTCAGTTCGTAGCAGCATCCCCTCCCTTGGTGCACAAAGAGGTGAGCCAACCACTGACTCCGGGGTTTGAATATAAAATAAATCGTTACAAAAAAAGTTCATTTAAAAAATACCTACACCAAAAATATTTACTTTCAAGACTAGGTATAAGATTATATTTCATTTAAGTTCATTTTAAGAACGAATATGGAATTTGTGTGTTAACGCTCCCGTGCCACATAATAACTGTAAACTCGGTAAAGCCGGTCAAGAGGCCTCTAAAGTTAATTCCCTGGCCCCTGGCGCGAACCAGAGGGCCGATGGGGAGTCGGAAGAAACTCCATTCGGTAGGGACCAGCATCCCCTCCAGAACACCGGAGATCAAGACTACATCTGCCAAGAACATCAGCCTCGCCAAGATGACCAGCACCACC
>SDVV010044335.1:0-10166 GCA_016164225.1 Gammarus roeselii
TAGACCAGTGGTGCGTCATGCGTTATAGACCAGTGGTGTATCATGCGTTATAGACCAGTGGTGCGTCATGCGTTATAGACCAGTGGTGCGTCATGCGTTATAGACCAGTGGTGCGTCATGCGTTATAGACCAGTGGTGCGTCATGCGTTATAGACCAGTGGTGCGTCATGCGTTATAGACCAGTGGTGCGTCATGCGTTATAGACCAGTGGTGCGTCATGCGTTATAGACTTGTGATATGTCATGAGTTATATAATTATGGCCATGCACTTGTGATTTGTCGTGGGTTATAGACATATGATATGACATGCATTATGGACTATTTAATTGTCACACGATACAGACTTATGAAAAGTAATGCGTTTTAATCTAGTAACATGTTATGCGTTATAGACATATGATGAGTCATGCGTTATTGACTTGTGATGTCATGCGTAATAGAAATATTGTGTGCCATGCGTTGTAGACATGCGTTACTGACGTATGATAAATCATGCGTTACTGACTTATGATAGATCATGCGTTATAGACTTATGATAAATCATGCGTTACTGACTTATGATGCATCATGCGTTATAGACTTATGAAAAATCATGCGGTACTGACTTATGATAAATCATGCGTTACTGACTTATGATAAATCATGCGTTACTGACTTATGATAAATCGTGCGTTATAGACCTATGATAAATCATGCGTTACTGACTTATGATACATCATGCGTTACTGACTTATGATAAATCATGCGTTACTGACTTATGATACATCATGCGTTATAGACTTATGATAAATCTTGCGTTACTGACTTATGGTACATCATGCGTTATAGACTTATGATAAATCTTGCGTTACTGACTTATGATAAATCATGCGTTACTGACTTATAATAAATCATGTGTTATAGACTTATGATAAATCATGCGTTACTGACTTATGATAGATCATGCGTTATAGACTTATGATAAATCATTTGTTACTGACTTATGATAAATCATGCGTTACTGACTTATGATAAATCATGCGTTATAGACTTATGATAGATCATGCGTTATAGTCATATGATAGATCAAGCGTTATAGACTATAGTGATAGTCATGAGTTAGAGACTTTTGATAAATCATGTGTTATGGACTATAGTAATAGGGCATGCATTTTTGTCTTCAGTGATAAGTCACGCGTTACAGACTAGTGATAGTCACGCTTACACACTTGTGATGAGACTTCTGATGAGTCGGCTGCCTGAAAACAGTTCTCGTGACGGTTCGCATAACTCTTGCAACTGAACAGTTAAATACAAGTATGTGTGGAGGTTTTATTATCGTCAATTTCAGTGCTACTTATATGTTCTGGAAGCCACACCACTCCTGGTCGTTAGAAGTCCCGGCATGCGAGTCACGAACTCTCCGTAACACCTGTGATAAGTACATAGCTCAGCACCTCTACCTTTGATAACGGATAAAATTACAGATTTCTTAGAATAAACCAAATTGATTGGCGACTCCCAGCATGGTTTTAGACACAACCGTTCATGTCTTTCAAATCTGCTACTCTTTTTCAGAAATATAATCGAAATCCACGACACAAAATCTCCAATCGATATCATTCACCTTGACTTTCAAAAGGCCTTTGATAAAGTCTCCCACAAGCCCCTATGTAGTAAATTGCACAGCATCGGTATTCGAGGCGAGCTTAACAACTGGTTAAAATGCTGGCTTACGGACAGACGGCAGCGAGTTGTACTTAACGGAGCTTCCTCCCCTTGGGTTAATGTTACAAGCGGCATGCCTCAAGGATCCGTGTTAGGGCCAGTTCTCTTTATAATATTCATTAACGATCTCGATAGCAACGTACTCTCAAACATCAGCATGTTTGCAGACAATACTAAGATCGGAGGAAAAGTGCAAACTGAACTAGAGTGTCAGCAGATCCAACTAGACTTGAACAAAACTGTTGATTGGTCAGAAAAGTGGCAAAGTTATGCACATAGGTCTTCATCACCCTGAACACGAATATTCAATGTCTGGAAAGAAACTCATTCCCGTCACCGAAGAGAGAGATTTAGGTGTTATCATTAGTAACGACTTAAAAAGCAGCAAGCAATGTAACAATGCTGCCAAGAAGGGCAACAAAATGCTAGGTATGATTTCCCGCACTATTTCGTACAAAACCAACACAGTATGCTCAAGTTATTTAATGCATTTGTTAGACCGCATCTCGAGTATGCCGGGCAATTCTGGTCTCCATTCCTTAGAAAAGACGTTATTAAACTTGAGGAGGCTCAACGTAGAGCTACCAAACTCATCCCCTCGCTGCGGAATAAATCGTACGAAGACAGGCTTCGTGAACTCAATCTTTATTCGCTGGAGAAACGTCGAGTCAGAGGCGACATGATAGAAGTGTGGAAGATTATGAACGGTAAGGAAAACGTCGACCGAGGGATCGGTTTAATCATTCCATGGCTGAGGTGACTTCGGGTATCGACCACATACTCATGACAGTATGGTCGGAACAGCCTCCACGCCGACTGATAACCTTCCATGGAGTGCGGCAACCGTCGAGCCTCCATTCGGGCTCATTGCCTTCCAGTTAAAATGTTATTCAAAATCTGCTTGAAACTTCTAAAAGAAATGGTAAAAAAAAGTGGGAAAAATCATCATTAACCTTCATGGTATAAATGAACAATAAACAGTAATTCGAATTGAATCATTATTGAAGTTGCTCATGAGGTCATCCCTGATACAGAAACGATTTCAAATGCTTTGAATAATCACTTCAATATTCTTTGAATAATCAGTTCAATGGTACCCTAAGTGAATGTTTTATTTACAACAACATCCTTTTGAACATTATTTGAAAACTGTTATCCCTGAGCAGCCAACATTTATCCATATTGGCCAGAACGAAGTGTATGCCATCATAAACGGGCTACAAAATAGTCGCAGCGCTGCTCTGGATGGCATCCCAAACAATGTCATTAAAGTAAAACCTTGTGCAATTGCAGCTACCTTAACCCAGCTTATCAACAAATCACTCTAGCGAGGAATTTATCCCGACGCACTCAAAATTGCGAAAACTATTCCAATTTATAAGAAAAGAAACAAAACGGACATAAAAAATTATCTCCCAATATCAGTCCTGCCTGTCATGAACAAAGTTTTGGGAAAAGTTTTGTATACTAGACTATATACTCACTTTGCGTCTGATAACGTCCATAGTGATAAACAATATGGTTTCCAAAATTGCAGGAATACAGTGCCATGCTGTATTAATATTTACTGAAGATGTTCCTGATGGGTTCGATAGAGTGAAAGATACTGTTTCCACTACTATGAACCTTGACATAGCGTTCGATTGCGTGAACCATGATATTTTTGTTCCAAAATTACAGCATCATGCAGTTAGTTCCGTTGACAACAATTAAGTATAAGTTACCTTCTTGACAGAAAACACCTAGTGAGTTGAAATGCACAATTATCATCGGCCAGTACGCCAAATAAGAGAGTGCCGCAAGGGTCGATCCACTGGCCTTTGCTATTCCTTATCAACATTATTGACATTGTAAACTCTAGTGACATGTTATCCATTGTCCTTCGTGCAGATAATAGAGTTGTGTATTCTACCGCAAAAAAAATTAATGATGCAATTACTAATGTGAAGAATCAATAAGTTCATATTTCAAATGGATCACATCTAATGAGGTGGCGCTGAGTGTCGACAAGATGCAGGTCGGCACATTTTCCACTCATTCCTATAACACACACGACAAACTGAAAAGTCAAACAGATACTCATAGAGAGGAAACAAAGTTTATTGGTGTAATAGCAGACCAGAGACTTAACTGGAAGGATCACGTCACTTATGTTTCCGGGAAACTATACAAATCTTGTGGCCTCCTTTCCAAAACTTAACGTTCATGGGTCTAGCAACAGAACAAACCAATGATCTATCTCTTGGTTTGTTTTGTTGGTAGAATGGGCGTCATTAAAACACGAATGCGTGTCATTAGACAGTATTATATGCACGAATGCGCGTCATTAGACACTATCACATGCACGAATGCGTGTCATTAGACACTAACACATGCAAGAATGCATGTCATTAGACACTATCACATGCACGAATGCATGTCATTAGACACTATCACATGCACGAATGCGTGTCATTAGACACTATCACATGCTTGCAGACGTGACCACTACAATATTTTAGAAAGATTGGATTGATATTCGAATAATGAATGGTGACCACACGAGGCCTTTGTTGTCAACGAAATGCTTTCTTTCTGCGTAATATCATTAACCTTCCCGCTGTAATTTCTCTAGCAAAGCAATGATTCAAACAACGTACATTAATAACGATTCTTCTTGATAAATAACCCTAGGAATACGTGGCGTACGAATTTCCAATTTCATCGTCGTAACTCGTCAGCAGGGAGCCAACTATTTTTAATATGCAGAGCTGCTAAAAGTTGGAATTTGATTGCTAAAGATATGGGGACAAAAAGCTGTATAGGTACCTTCAAACATCAGCTAACCTTGTACCTGTTTGATTTATTTTTCACAGAAATTTATAAATTTTTCCAATTTATAATGTATAATAGTTTATAATAGTTCATGTAGAAACCTGTTCAATTATTAGACCCATCTTATATGACTTTTTTTTCTGTGCATATTTAACATGTCATTATTTAGCTATGCAGTTAATGTAAAAAAATGTTTCCCTATGCCAAACATTGTGCCAAACATTGTGTACAACCTCATCTTGGACACTTTCTGCTTCTGTTGCCCAATTGAATGTCAGTTTAAACAGTAAACTATTACTTTTAAGTTGATTTCTGTTGATCTTACAAAATTTTCTTTTATGCTCGTTGAATCAATAGTCGTGGCTGAGTGGTTAACGTGTCCGACTGCAGTGCCAGCCTCTGGTGCTGCGTGTCGCGAGTTTGAGAACCGGCATGGACACGGCGGTCTATAGTGGTCTTGACATTGGGCGTCTCCCTTCTCTGTGTCAGCCTAACTTAGCCACCCTCCTAACTAAGGGTAAACGGCTGTATGTCTATACATACATACATACATATATACACACAAATCAATAGTCCAATGAAACACTTTTATTACTCTCGACTTATTTAACAATGGAGAATAGGCAATGTCCTCCAACAATGTCCATCGATGGGTTGGATGTAGAGGTAGCCAAATAGCAAATGTTGTCTTTAGATAACTCACGCTGACAAAAATGTACTACTTATCATCTGTGTATTTTGATATTGCTGCAATGTATCCAACTGTCATTATACCTAAATACATTTTAAATAATTCAATGACTAAATCTTTAAGATCGTTCAATCCCTAAATACATTGACTGTAGCGACAGTCGAGCCTCCTTGCGGACTAATTATCTTCCAGTCACTGTAACGGCAGTCTAGCCGCCTACATGCGGCCTAAAACCCTTCACATTGACGATACTGCGACAGTCGAGCCTTCATGCGGATTCATTACATTCCATTGACTGTAACGACAGCCTAGCCTACATGTTGCCTAGAACCCTTCACATTGACGACACGGCGACAGTCGAGCCTCCATGCGGCCTAATTATCTTCCAGTGACTGCAGCGACAGTGCAGTCACAATGCGGACTCATCACCCTCCATTGACTGCAAAAAAGGTATGAAAAACACCAAGCAGATATAATTAAAATGCTCTGTGCAAACACCTGCCACCCACCATTTATACAATTGGAAGATACTCAAGATGATGCGCAATTTAGAAATTGACCCAAGTAACAACCATCCCCTTTCATCAGCCGTGACCTCAGCCGCCGTCAGTCAACCAGACCAACAATCATCTGAATCCTAACCAAGCCCTCACTGTACCAGCCACATACTGACTTTCTAAAGTTTAGAGAACGACTGGTTCTAATCAAAGTTAATAGCTATAATTGACTTTCCTCTAAGCAAAACTGTTTCAGGAACCGACTCTTCACAATCATGCTGCTCACTAACCTAACACACACCTTCCATGTTGGCCTGGACATAGAAAAGACAGCCCCATACACACTGTATACGTCATTGACACAGTTATAAGACATGTCCTCATGAACCAAATCCACAACACACCTGTTCATATGAATTATCAGAAAATGGTTCTAATTTTCTTCCTGGCACACATGTGCACACAGTTTAGAATTTGCAAGTCATCACGAACATGAAAATTCCTCTTTTGTGTTCCCCATGGTTCCGTCCTCTTCATTCTTCAACCCCTTCGTGCACGCCTTGCCCAAACCTACATAACCCAGAACTTTGATTAGCTCGCACGCAAGTGACCTTTCAACCATCACACGTTCACACCACACCACATACACAAAACCGCAGCATTAGCAAAATCTGAACTCATTCGAAATATGACTGCAGGACCGCAGAATGAAAGTATATCACAGAAGCAACATCGGCACACAAACAACATCGGCACACACTTCAAATGACTTCATACCGACACTAAGGAATCGGGAACCAATTTGATAGCAGGACTGTGGGTGAATGTTTATTGTATTTTAGAGATGGGTGGGACAAACACGCGATAAATCATCGAAATACAAGTTGAAGTAAACAATCCCTCGTGACTGAATAATGAAGTTTAATCACTACTCGCTTGCCAACCGACATGGTTTAAAGTACACAAAATGAATCCCACAGAAGAATTAGATCTATTGCGCATAAACTGGTGGGTTGTATATGTGAGGAGTGGCTAAAGGAACGAAGAGAAATTAAATAATGTTGCGAAAGGCCAAACGTTATATGAACAGGCCTTAAGGGTAGGCCAATTGGAAACAGGTTGTTCGTGACAGCCTTGGCTCTCACCGAAAAGAGCGAGGTGATTTAAAGCTATCCAATGCCAAGATGTGGAGCTTGCTCAACGAATGACAACCGCTGGGAAAAATATTAACTGTCTTGTTCATGAAGTACGAGTACAATTTTTCGAATTAAACGCTTACGCGTCGGCAAGACCAAAGGATCGGCACCCGAAAATCTTGCGGAATTTTTCCGAAATCAAATGCAGTCTCCTGACTGAGATCTTTAACAAGGCTACAGAGGACTGGAATTATCCCAGATGATTGGAAAATAGCAAATATCACAGCCACGCATATTCATGAATGGTAGTATAGGCAAGAGCTTGGGAACTTAAGATCAATCAGTCTCACATCTGTGGTCAGCACACTATCGGAAATATTGATAGACACTGGTTTATCTGAAAAGAAACCACCTCATCAAGGTTGCCCAACAGGACTATAGTAGAAAGCTTAGCTTACTTTAAAAATAGAATCACCGACATATAAGTTGATTTCAAGGCTGTCGACCTAATCAATTACAACTTTTAAAAAACGGGATTTGGTAGATGATGAATATACCAGTTCAAAGGAGTAAAAGGTCTCATGGAAATAGTCCTTTCTGAGCAAACCAATTAGAAGTCGAAATAAAGGCTAAGCACTACTCGTTTGGACCAGCCAGGGTCCCAGAAGCAATTGCCACAGGGCACAGAAAACGAGTCATACGACGCTGGTACGAACATCCATGCAAATGGGAGTATTAAGGAGATGGCTAGTTTTGCTTAGGACAATTTCATATGCTTTGTGTCGCTTTTTACGCTTCTTCAATTGTCGAGTTGGTTTGTGTCCAAAACGACCCTGACAATAGATGTCCAGCTACCGACGAAAACTTTATTTTGCTACTATACCTAAATATGTATATCATACGATAGTATATTTTTACAACCGTATATTATACCAATTTAGGTAAAACGTCTGTTTTAACTGGTCAAAGTCTTTACTACTTGGTGCCGGTGTCCTTCAGGCGGGGCTTGAAGTTTTCGCTTATACGATGGAGGATTCACTCGTGGAGCTAACAATATGGGCAACGCACACGGCAACCTTCCCCTGTTTCAGAACAATTTCCCCAAAGAGGTGAGAATAGCAAATTTCCATCTATCCCAGTCACGAGTTAACAAATATCAATTGAAATTATCCTTTCCTTCTGCACTAAATAGAACATTATCACCATGATGCGATTAATAATTTCACGCTATATCTTAATTCAAAAATAACACTACTATACATACGATATGAAGAGACAGACTAGAAAACTTGTAGCGTCTGTTTTAACTGGTCAATGTCGTTACAATTTGGTGTCGGCGTCCTCCGGGCGGGGCTTGAAGTTTTCCCCCCATCCAATGGAGGATTCACTCAGAACTGTTTTACGGGTACGATTATGCAGTGTGAGTAGAATAAATGGTAACCATCGCAGCTGCTCTGAGACAAAGCTAATGGAAGTTCAGAGATTAGCAGATTGGTCAACCACACGTGAGTACTCGACAATAGTTCCTTCTGTATTTCAATTTTCAGATATTCCCACGCGGTTTTCAAACATTAGATAATAATTGCGCACAGGGTAATTAAGATGACGTTTTCGATCACCTAGAAAGGTAATCTATTAGATCAGCCCGTAGAACATCATTGGGACGACAACCCTTCATACAACTCTCTCTTTGTTCCCCTACTTAATGTCCTACATTGCGCTCATTAAGCTCTTCAGTGCACCCAACACTTTACACCCTTCCTTCACACTAAAATTCCCCTCCGTTTCCACTAATTCAGTTTCTCTGCAAGACAGCACAGGTGCTTAAAACGCTGCATTTATCGACATTAACTCACAGCTTCCTTCTTTAACACACTCTATTAAACTGCGGCACTATCCTACACAACTTCCCTTCCGAATCTGCTACGAGCGCCGTATTATCCGCAAACAGAAACTGACACAACTTCCAACTCCGCCCACTTGCTCCAACATCTCTAAGCCAGGATTCATTACACTTGCGTTCACCTCCCTGACACTTCCTTCTATGTAGAGACTGAACAACCAGGAAGACATACGCAACCTCGACATACACAACTTTTCCTAGAAGCCATGTCCTCAGTTTGTTCCGTAATCTGACACATGCTCTGCTGACAACATAAAAACTCTGGACGACTTTGAAAAAAAATTCCGCGTACTCCAGACAAACACAACACAACGCCTCCTTGTCGGCCCTGTCGTAGCCCATTTCCCAATCCATGAATACCAGAACACATCCCTCTCATTGCACGCACTTAGCAGACATGTCTGACAGAAAAAAAATCTGATCGGCACAGCCTCTACCACTTCTGAAGCCACACTGATCCCCGCCCATCACCCCATCCGTACTGTCGCTAATCCTTTCGATTAACACTCTCGCGTACAACTTGCCACCACACACAACACGCCGATACCTCTTGAGTTGATGCATCATTTTCATCTTCTTTGCTTTTGTACAGCAGAACTTGCAAGCACTGCTCCACTCTGACGGCCCCAAGCCCCACACAAACACAGATTTAGTAGCCTCACCCACCATTCGACCACCGTGACTGCACCCTCTTTAAGCACTCAGTCGGAAAGTCGTCTCCGAAACAGGGGTTTCTCTGCTTACATCCCAGCCACAGCATCTCGCTCCCAAAATCGGCATCAGTATACCCTACCAACAGCAACAATGTCAGCTTTGCCTTTCATTGCTTTATCAAAATGTATGAACCTATACATAATTTCATATAAATATCATTAAGTGCAATGCAATATTTAAATTATTATTATTATTATTATTATTAAATAATTTAATTCCATCGTCTAGCAATGGGTTCTCAATACTTAGGTATAATACATCAAACTTAGTTTTTATATACGCTATTTGAATATTTCAATGATATGGTAATATTAGATCCTAAATCATACAAGTGATCCAATATTCGTGACTGAGGGAACTGACATGGTAATGTCGTGATGAGTGTTTCATGTCGGGTTGATTCACATCAATGTCGTTATCTCTGCTGCACTCTAGGTTTCATCATAGGTAGTTAGCTCTGCGCTTGAACCTTATACAACTCTAGGTCAATATGTAGCTATGTCGCCATCTCTGACACTTTTATGCAGTTTAATAGATAGCTATGCCTTTATGATTGTGTTTATTTCACCCTTCATTCACAATCGCTCCCTATCTAATCAGACTGATGTGCAGAAAATATTTTTTGGAAGTTAGAAACGTCTTGAGCTCTGTTTAACTTCAGGTGGATTCACAAGTGTCACAAGTCACCTTGAACTCCCGTCTAA
>SDVV010044336.1:0-10165 GCA_016164225.1 Gammarus roeselii
TATATTAAATAGCGTGAAAAAATTGCACACCCATAGTAAACTGATGATGTTGGCAGGGCCCCTAACATCATAAATCTACAGCAAATTGCTATAGATGTGAACTATTTTGTACTGTGACATGTGAAAACAAGGGCGGTATCCCATGTCAACAGCTAAGTGTAGCTCTTATGTTGAAATCTTCTCTTCTCCGCTCTAAGCTGCAATAAGTATATATGTGTGTACACGGTGCAGACACCGACCCTGTTTATGCATACAAAAGTATATATGTATACATGGTGCCGGCACCGACCCTGTACGCCATGTACACATATACACAAGTATATATGTGTACAAGGCGGCGGCACCGGTTCCGGCAACGGCCCTGTAAATGCATACAAAAGCATATGCGTGTACATGGTGCCGTATACGCCGACCTATGGCTAGGTTATAAATCGGACTCAGATTTATTCTCAGTCAGTGAACGGTATGCTCTCGTTGAAGAAGGATGTCGCCATACTTGACGTGGAAGTATTTTAACGCAAAGGACAGAACGGAGGTATGTGTTATTTGCAGGGAAATAAAATAATGTTAATAAAGTTCCATGCTTGGGCTTTTGCGTCATCTCAAGTGACACCATCATTTTGAATATGATGATCTTAAAAATGAACCAGAAAATGACATTTCTAGGGACGCAAAGTGTGTATTGATAGAGAATTTCCAAAATATTGAGGTAGAAAGTGACTATCGACGTGAGTGCGGTAAAGAAAGTGCGTTAACTATAACGTTTAATCAAACTACGTATGAGATTGGGGTGATAAAGCTAAGTTTAATTGAGGGGAGTACACTCGAACTTTAAACAATATGGAAAATAATGATAACAGGGAAAATATGGGCAAAGCATGTGAAACATTAAGTGAAATAGAAACCAGGGACATTGATATTAAATCGTGTGACAGTAATACCGAAGAGACTTCATGTGAAGAAATGCCTGATAAACTTGAGAACCGAATTATTAGATCATACAATAATATCAATTGTGTACCTGACTTTGTTTCGAAATTGTTGGAAATGAAACATGAAGAGAGGAAAATCATGTCCAAACGATTGAGTGATAGGAAAATTATGTACATTTCTGATATCTGCGCGAATATATTGAACGGGAATGTCACCTCCTGCGCGAAATATGCTGAAATGATTCGAAGTCATAAACATTTAATTAAAAATTTGGATCTAGGAAAGTTCGCTGAAGTCTATAAACAAACTTTTGGTTACAAAGGTAGGAATTGAAGTGATGAATATAATACTATCAAATGTATCTATATATTTAATCTGTGTGCTAAGCCATTTTCTCACCAAGAGGAAAGTCTAGAAGCAATAAAAGGTTTTGCATACAAACAGTAACTCGTTGAGTGCGATGTAATAAAATAGACAAACAGTAAGCAAGAAAAAATAATTGTACATCGTATATTTAGATTATGAATCAGCTCAACCAGCTTGGATAAACGAATAAGATCTTGTCAAATAATGAACGTTCGATTACATAAATTGAGAGCTAAAGTAAACAAATGGAGTTTTCTACACCAGTACATTATATTATGTATACAAATAGGATAGAATAATTCTACAAGTGAACCTAACACGTTCCAGATATCGACAGTTAAAGCTGACGAAAAGTTCTAACATAACATCAAGAGGTTGCGAATTATGATACTGGAAATGTTATCTCTATAGTAACACATTACAGAACAAATAATCCAATAAAATCAACACGTAACAAATAATATCTAATGAAATAATTCTCCACAAGCAGTTTAACCTACATTACTAAACAAAAATGTCTGAGAACAATATGCCATAACCATACAATTCGCCCCAAAATTCGACGAAAAATCACTTAACACTATGAGAAATATGGCAACACAACTATCACAACAAATAAAAGTGGTGTAATCCTAGACTGAATCAGTATTTTCTCCTAATGTAGGGATAAATATTTTGTACCCAGAGCGATCGAAACAGTATCATATCATTTATTACCACCTAAACCCATCAAGAAAAATCCAACATTACAACAAAATAACAACAACAAAATTATATAAAAGTATCTTATTCATGCAGTATAACCATTCATTGAACTTACTAACTAAATAACATGTTGCACATATATTTAAAAACGAGTAAATTCATAGCCAACCTATCAAGAAATAATGCTTGCACTGACATATCGACCATACAAAACTTGATGAAGCCTACTAAATACAAATCGTACCCAATATCTATCGAAAATCATCTAAGTATGCGTGCGAACATAATACATATCTAACTCCTACATCAAATGAAACACAGAAATTGTAAACAAATACTAAAATGGTAAATACAAATTCTTAACATATTATACAAATCTGATATAATTTTATTGATAAATCACAAACCTCTAGCAAATTTATCACGGAAAATGAACATTTTTTTCCTATGGCACACCAAAAAGAAGAGGAACATTCTACATCAACACCGAAGTTAAGCAATAATGTTGAACAGTAATCTACAAATGACTGATCCAACTTCATAGAAGAAATGTACTATATGACCTGCGAGATAACCTATAGAGCATACATGCATATCCTTAACAACATCCGACGTCAATAAGCCACGAAGACGTGCGTCTGCATCCTACATCAACACCGAATTGAAGCATAATCACGAACAATACAGTCTACCTAATTCAACACTAGTCTACAAATGACTGATAAAAATGACTGATAAAACAGAGAGAAAATGTCTGGTAAAATGTACAATATTGGTCATGTTGGCCTGTTCATAGCCGTATACATGTAAATGTAACATGATTTCTGCAAATAGCCGTTTGAATCTACAAGTATTTTCATATTGATTTTAGATCTTTAAGTCATGTTCCCGTATGTCTTGTTGACACAACATGAATATGGTAACTATTACATGATACTTTATGGGGAGTCAATTTGCATGAATTCGCGTCGCAACAAGTCTTCATAAATTCCATTCATCAAAACTACGCCGTCTTATTTGCTAAAATAAAATAAAATATCATGATGAAAAAAATTAATAGAACACTGTATACTTCATCGATCCCAATATTCTGAGTGTCTCATGGCTTAGTGGTATCAGTCTCAGATTATTGTTATCAGTGTCTCGGATTCGCACCCCACTCCCTACCGGAACTTTTACTTCTTTCGATATTATTAGAAGCTCAAGCTTGTGTACCGCTTTCGACCTTGAATTAATAACAAGCGATCATCATATATTGAAAAGCATAGATTATGAATAATTTTATAGGGAAAAACAAAATTTTGTTTCGAGCCCTCATGTAATAGTTACATGACGAAATCATTTAAATTCAACAGTACGAAATATGTAAATTCAAAAGGAAAATCTTATTGGAGAAAATTCAATAATTCACATCATGCTGAATTTACGATGTACATGAATCTATTACCATACATTTCTCTCTGTTTATGAAGTACGAGATAATCTATAGCGAAGACATACATATCCTAAACGACATCTAACGTTAATAATTACGAACAGTACAGTCTACCTAATTTGACGTAAGAGGTAGCAACAGTTGGATAATGTATTATGAGGATAATCCTATTTGCAATAAACTAATAAACAGTGAACAAAAAAAAAAATTGTAACCAAACAAATCTTCTATAACTAATTATATATAAAAAAATGTACAAATTTCAAAACCTATACAACATTTAGCATGCACCAAACGTCAATGCGGGAATAAGCTCAACTATTTATCAAGACCCCACATGCGGACTAAAATTCGGTTATTATTTAACAACATTTTTCACGAGCAGCGGGAAAAATAACAGCAGTAAATAACGCAGATGTGACATCTAACTATTATACCATACCATCCATATTCATAATAAATGTATATAAATTATGCACACATAAAACACAAAAATATCCCCAAATCTAGACACCGGTAACCCCAGCAACCAGGCGATGGCCACCAGGTTCCGAGCGAATCAATTATACCATTAACTTGAATAAAAAATCAATATAAACAAATAATATACACACAAAATAAATAGTCATTAAAACCATCGATAAATATATAATATGAATATACAGAACAATGCCAAATACAATCCACTAGCCTGGTCGTTAGCTAACAGCCTACCATAATATTCCTATAAACAATATTTTTATAATTTAAATCAAGCTTATAAAACACAAAACATCCCCTCAAAAAAATCCAACTGCAGGGGGACTCTATTAAGCACTATATATAATTTGATTTCAATATAATATACGTGTAAATTTTATAGAATCATCGAACCAATCATATTTTTTATTTTTTATTTGCACATTTTCTGCTTATATAGCGGGTTGCAGCGTAGGTGCCACCTAATAGCCTTTTTAACCCATGGTGTTTATGGGCTGTCCTTCAACCATTCAAGAGACCGGCCAGAATGTCTCACTTAGGGTCAGGTAGGCGCGAACCTACAACCTCCAGCTCCCAATGGAAGTCTATAGTGAGGAGAGCCCGACACGCTTCCCACTCAGCCACCGAGTCTGACTGTAATACCGTACTATCCCTATACATATTAAATACACATAAATTATGCACACATAAAACGCAAAAATATCCCCAAATCTAGATCCCGGTAACAAGCAACCAGGCGATAGCCTCCACAAATCACCGAATAATGCAAAATTTAATCACTAGTCAAGTCGTCAGCGAACGGTCGAGCGCACGATAATGCACCCAAGTGACCTACATAACCGACCGAAACATGCCCAAAACAGCAATTTATAGATGAAAACGTACTGTATATAAATATTATAAAATTAATAAACAAATAAATATAAATGTTCAAAACACAACATAATCCCACATCTAGGCAGCAAGCCTGGCAACCTCCCGATTTGGGCCCGCCCCCTTCATGCCGCCCAAAACCTGTTCCGGTCCCGCTCGCCGACCCGTCCAGTCGGCCAACCATGCGCCACCGATAAAATGACTCAGGACACGTACCGCAGATATAATATCTACTATTTATCATCTTCAATTAAATTAATTTCAGTGGCGCAGAAATTGTGTATTTGTCTCGAGTAGCTTCAGTTTGACTCTGAAATCTTATCTTTTTTTGTGGAGACTTGAATTTGTCCTCAAATTACCAGGTTGATAAGAGGTTAAGTGGAAATAATTATACATATACATAAGGTGAACTCAATACTCGTCAGCACAGTATGTATTTAGGAAGCTAGGTTTTGTTTGTATCGGGTATGTATGCCGACACTTCCAGCTCAGTAGTGGTGCAATGACTGTTGCCGCTGCCTCACAATCGCTGACTTATCAGCAGCGAATTGTTAGGTCCTTTCTAGTGCGTGAGTCGGAATACACAAAGAGAGATTATTGATAATTGAATGCCCATAGATAATTTTGCCTTCCCTAACCAAATCAACCCTTCCGTCCATAATATAAATTTGTAGGACTTAACTGCCAGTCATTCAACGAGGAAAAAAAAATTCGGGGACACGCCCTTCTGTATGATGTCCCAGAATATGGGTATAAAGATGACTTGATACGATCCACAATGATTTTTGGATCGTAGATATAAAATAGAAGAAGATGCAAGTTGAAACGTTGCCAAGGAGCTCATTCACTGATCCGATGTCCTGTAATTTGATACATGTCTCCAACCAAACTAAAAGTATTAACATCCATAAAATGCAACCTACAAAAATCCATGTCAATATTTCTCCGCTAATAAAAACTTTTATCTGGATGCCTCTCCCGATAGTAATAACTCTGTCAAATGCAGCGTCTGGAGCTATTGTCAAGGGAACTTTTGTTTCGAAGCTTTCTAATCCGGAGTGTATTGCAGTGCCGGAGTCATGAGTTGCTGGCAGAATATTGAAACGAGCAAGAGGCAATCAGAGAGGAAAACTTGCTCGACAACAACTATTAGAAATTACACGCATGAGAATATTAAAACAGGCAAATTCGAGCCTTAGAAGAGGAAGATTGCTCTACGGAAACGGCTGCAAATGACACACCGACAGAGTATCAACAGAAGTGTCCGGTCTGTGAGGGAAATTAAAGCTGTTTCAACAAGACTGTGATAAATAAAATGTCGGCAAAAAAATAAAAAATACAACATGAGCTGATCATTTCCGCACGTAGTCCCGCATGTGCGGAGGTGCGGTGTGTGGCAATCAGCGTGAAATGGTGCGGAGGTGCCGGTGCGGAAGCAGCAACATTAACTTCCGCACCTAAACACGTACATTTCTCGCAAATCGCTGTCAGAGAGGGAGAAAGTTCTAACACCCACTGCCTGGGTCAATATGTAGATCAAATATAACAGTTCACACTCCAGCTCTGACTCCGCTGAACGACTGTTGCCAAAGGCCTCAGGAGTCACGAAGCCAAAACGTTCAGGCTCGACGTGTGAGAACGTTCATCTAATTTCTTTCATGACGTACAAAATGGAGACTAGAGATGAGTCATTCAACTGCACTGTTACGGTATCAGAGAGCCAGTGATGTCGGAAGAGGGGAGAGGAAGAGTAAATAGATTTATTCCATCAATGGAAAGGGATCCATAATATTTTGGATTTCAACTGAGTACTGACCAGCACCTGCAAGTGTCATCAACGAAGGTATTGTTTATTTTTCATTTATGTCAATGCGGGTTTGATTAGGGAGTAAATGTATTGTTGATTGATGAACATGTCTTGTGCCTTTACCTAGTTACAATTAGTGAATTACTATCTTCTTTTCAGTGTTTTACATTTATATTCTTCATAGATTGCGATGAGTGGCGGAGGTGCGATTGCGAGAGGTGCGAGGCACGGGTGCGGGATTTTGAAACGCCTAAATGTTCGGAGGGGCGGCTGCGGAAGAGGATATCGTTCAGGTGCGAAAGTGCGTGCGCAAACCTTGTGGTTGTCCAGTTCTGGGGACAGCTAGAGACGGGATAAGATGAGTCAATTGAGAAGAGGAGAATTTGGAATGAGCTTGAGTCAATATCATTTAGTGCATTTAGTGATTTTTGGCCCCTCTTTTCAGCTCTTCTAGAGCACACCGCGTCCCGAGAACATTGACATCCAACAGTAATGTTATGTTCCGCCGATTGCAAATTATTATATTTCACTCATTCAACTCATTTAGACGACTTCGCCGCGCAAACGAGCAATATTATCCTCGATTTGTGTAATTTTGATTGGGGATTGGACGATGGATTATTATTTGTGGAGTTAATTGTTTCGTAATGGGCCTAAATAAAATACGTTTTTTCAACTAAGAATTTCGTCAATTTATATTGGGTGTCACATCGTTCATTGAAACAGCAAATGAAAATAAGCAATGATATTATAATGGAAATTGCAATAGTCTATATAATTAATAACGCGATATTATGTTTATTCTATATTAACTAGCATCGTTTGCTGATTTTGCAGTCACTTGGATATCTGGTGAGATGGGCTGTTTCTCAATGCATTGCAATATTGCTCATATATTTGGAAATATTGAATACAATTGATTATTGAAATTTTGATGCAACAAGCTTGTACTAATTCTACTTCTGTGAATCGTTACAATTCCGAAATTACCTGTTTTAAAACAGGCAACGTAATTATGTATATGGAATAATTTAAAATTTAACCGTCAAACAAGGCCTAAGTTGTACGTAGTAATGAAAACGATCGGTAACTCTCTCATAAACGTGAAGAAAAAATACAGTGGCATGATTCAAATGTTTACGTTCTGAAATGTCACTTCCTTTTGGAGAATTATGTTCCCGAAAGCCAGGTCAGCGCTGGCACATCAAGATGACTCATGTTGACAATAATTAATTGTGTCTCAAGTTCTTTCAACCCATCACTTCAGTGGCCGCTTAAAGACACTGAGAGAGATTTACAAAGCTACTGAAAATTCCATGTGACCAGACAATAAATAAATGAGGTCCACATCCCGTGGCAGGGCAAATGCTGTTTCCTATAGCACGTTCCAGTGGAGTATTGTAAGCTGTCACTGCATTGTTCATGAAATTCTACTTCGTTTCGAGATGTTAGTGTTTATGTTAAAGTAACTTAATTTACATGCATTAATTCAGCTTCTTCAAAAATATGTTACGAAAATGTATTACAAAAATTTATCTCACAATAAGCATTGGAAAAGCATTGAAAACCTAATGAGCATTGAAAATCCTGATAAGCATTGAAAAACCTAATCGCTTGGTTGAGATCACTTTACTGCCACGCCCGATGTGTGGCCGACATTCTGTACTCTTGTACACATGTTACCTCGCAAAATATGATTTTGTCAAGTGACGTGTTATATCTAACAGCGTGTATAACGATAGACTGTCAAGTGACGTGTTATATATAACAGCGTGTATAACGATAGACGGTCAAGTGACGTGTTATATCTAACAGCGTGTATAACGATAGACGGTCAAGTGACGTGTTATATCTAGCAGCATGTATAACGATAGACGGTCAAGTGACGTGTTATATTTAACTGCGTGGATAACGATAGACTGTCAAGTGACGTGTTATATCTAACAGCGTGTATAACGATAGACTGTCAAGTGACGTGTTATATCTAACAGCGTGTATAACGATAGACGGTCAAGTGACGTGTTATATCTAACAGCGTGTATAAGGATAGACGGTCAAGTGACGTGTTATATCTAACAGCGTGTACAACGATAGACGGTCAAGTGACGTGTTATATCTAACACGTGTATAACGATAGACGGTCAAGTGACGTGTAATATCTAACACGTGTATAACGATAGACGGTCAAATGACGTGTAGTATCTAACAGCGTGTATAACGATAGACGGGAGGGCTGCAATGCAGTTATTATCTGCATTGTATTGATATAAATATTTCCTTACACGAATCTTACTGAATTATATTTTTAAATTAGGATTTTTGTACAATAGGCAACGAATGTATTTCGACAAACGTACAACAGAAAGTAATCTGCAATTTGCGTCAAATTACTTGCAGTTGTCAGGTCATGATGCTATTTTAACCTGTAACATTATTACTCAAAAACACTACCAAGCCGGTAATGATTACCTGATATACTCTTTATTTGGTTTTGACTTAACAATAAAAACTGTTTCACAGCAACAAGATCCGAAAGATAATACCCTGCTGGTATCTGCAGCTTACAAAAAGTGATATTTATTTCTTGTGTTCTACTACACGACATGCATTTATAACTTTTAATTTTCACAAAATGAATCATGTATTATTTGCAAAAAAATTAAGATATCATCCGCTCAAATGCAAACGTATTGGGTTCCGCTTGATGCAAGTCGATCATTTACAATGACGTTACCGACACACATGTGGGCGTATATCTTCTTATTGGGTCTGATGTTTTATTGGTGAACTATCTAGGGAAAATATTCCGCCGCCGGCGCCAGAGGGTGTAACACAAATGAACAGAAACCTGAAGGAAATTTGAGTCTTAATATCAATGGGATATTTGAACCTATCGCCTGTTTGATGTTCTTGCATCAGGTTTTGACTAAATAGTGGCTAACAACAGCCCGAAGGTTTGACACAATGGATTGGTTGCTTGAGGCCACCTAGCTGTTTTATTCCCACGATGTACACGGAAGTAGACGTCTTACACATGGCAAGTCATCCTGAGTTTCTGTGTACTGTGAGTTGCTCAGCATCTGGGACAAAAACTACGTATTTTGAGGAGCTCGAACGCAATTTTTGAACGGTAGCAACATTGAGGAGGAATTTTGTAGACGTTGGCGAGGGTTTTTCGCGTAACCGGAGGAACTAAATGGAAATACGTATCGCATGCTAATATGGAATGCAGTAATTGAGAATGGTATTACATCACATGAAACTATTTATGAAATATGTAAGGCAAGTTGCATGTCGTCATCTGTACTCAGTATAGAAAACATATGTATATGAAGAAATGTATTACCGGTTCGGCTTGTCTCACGTAGACTCTTCAATTTATGGAGCAAAATTTCAGTGTTCATGGTGCAAGTTTGAGGACATGTCCTAAATGGGTGAACTCGGTAGTTTAAAAACATTATTCCTGACTTTTCTCCGTGGAATATCTTAATTCCGTGTACTATAGCATCCCTGATTGATAATATGTTCGAAAAATTTGTCCATATACCACGGAAACATTATATATA
>SDVV010044337.1:0-10165 GCA_016164225.1 Gammarus roeselii
TCTCACATGACGTCACCGTGTAAAGTCTCACATGACGTCACCGTGTATAGTCTCACATGACGTCACCGTGTCTAGTCTCACATGACGTCACCGTGTAAAGTCTCACATGACGTCACCGTGTCTAGTCTCACATGACGTCACCGTGTAAAGTCTCACATAACGTCACCGTGTATAGTCTCACATGACGTCACCGTGTCTAGTCTCACATGTCGTCACCGTGTCTAGTCTCACATGACGTCACCGTGTGTAGTCTCACATGACGTTGCCGTGCCTAGTCTCACATGACGTCACCGAGTCTAGTCTCACATGACGTCACCGTGTATAGTCTCACATGACGTCACCGTGTATAGTCTCACATGACATAACCGTGTATAGTCTCATATGACGTCACCGTGTAGTCTCACATGACGTCCCCGTGTAG
Source organism: Gammarus roeselii (assembly GCA_016164225.1). Lineage (NCBI taxonomy): Eukaryota > Metazoa > Arthropoda > Malacostraca > Amphipoda > Gammaridae > Gammarus > Gammarus roeselii. The sequence goes on from SDVV010044337.1 coordinate 422, forward strand.
GGTCTCACATGACGTCACCGTGTATAGTCTCATATGACGTCACCGTGTATAGTCTCACATGACGTCACCGTGTATAGTCTCACATGACGTCACCGTGTATGGTCTCACATGACGTCACGCCTGTAACAGAAATCTAACACCGGTGTTGGTGGCCGGCAGTAGGAGGTTCAGGGCACCAATGCACTCTTTTATTTTCTCCCTTCCTACCTCTGCGTTTATTTTGATTCGTCTCTTCCTAACTCTGTGTTCTTTTGTTTCGTCCCTTCCTAACTCTGTGTTCTTTTGTTTCGTCCCTCCCTACCTCTGTGTTCTTTTGTTTGTATGTTTGCTCTCTGCTGGTAACATTGATGCAGAGATCTGACGATTTTCTTTAAGGCTTCTTCTTTTCCTTTGTCTTTTTCTCAATTTTTAAAAATAATAACTAATTTCAGCCGGTTCGCCATTGGTAGCAGGGCAAAGGCATTTCACCATTGACGTGTTACCCGCAACTAGCTTCGTCACTAGCCTCATCACTAGCTCAGTCTCGCCACCGATGGCCGAGCCAATGAGGGTTCCTTCCTACAAGGGGAATGCAGTATTTTAACTCCAATTCAATAATATTCAAATTAATCTGGGCACGACGCCCTTCATTCTCGGTGTGATACTGTTTCACAAATGGTCCTATTCATATTACCTCCTCTGCACCACCTGTCCCCAAACATCGATCAGGTTGGCAGCACCTGGACGAAGGTGCTGGTGTCAATCAACGCCACTCAGGTCAAGGTTTGGGTCAACTGCGAGTCGGTGGAGAAGAAGCTGCTCGATGGACCTATTGACCTCTCACTGCCCCGAGGAGGTGTCTTATTCTTCAGTCGTGCACCACGCTTCAATAAAAAGCTTTACGTGAGTGGAGTCAATGATACACTCAAGCAAAGGCATAGTAAATGGCTGAACAATATAAACCCCGTGGTATAATTCTGGTTTTAGTGATAAAGGTATACAACACATATTTGTCGACGTATATGGTACAGACCGATACAGACGCAAGGCCGAATACCCCAGAAGGAGGAGGCCGACGGCAAGGCGTACCTCAAGCTTTTCTCACGCACTCACACACATACCAAACCTTAGCGCAACACACAGTTCAGGTCGGTGTGGGATCCGGGATCAGTATTATCAACAGGGCATTATAGCTTTTGCTGGCTTATTCCTGCTGCGTCCTAATTACCGGGCCCACCTCGACCCACATCCCAAGTCTCGACGAGACGCCAAGGGACAGAAAAAAACGCATCAGGGCTGCGTCAGAACTCATCCATTCACACCCATTTTTCGCCCACGCCTGTTCATTGCACGCTCTCTCACTACCTCCACATTGATGTTTTTCCTCATCAAAGCCTGCTTCCGTTCATCCATCTACCAAACTTCGTTCTATCACCAGGCCTACATCCACTTACCTCCCCATCAATATCTCGTGATCCATCCTCAACATGTCCCCGAACCATTCCAGCACACGAGAATCTACTCTTTCCTCTAACTTCTTCACTATCCCCGTTCTCATTCGAACCACAACATTATTAATTATAACCCTCAGGGTCACTCCGGCCATACCTCTCAGATACTTCCTCTCGAAGACATACAACCATCTTCTCTCTTTCGCCCTCAGCCCCAGGTCTCAGCTCCGTAGAGCACAGTAGGGACAACTACTCCCTCATTCAGTCCTCTCCTTGCTTCCATGCCCAATATCCTACAGCTCATTACATTATTCAATGCATCCAACACTTTACAGCCTTCCATTACTCTAGATTTCACTTCAGTTTCAACTAGTTCCTTCTGTCATCTCTACATGCGAGCACAAGTACTTAAAACACTGGCTTTCCTCCAATAACTCTCCATTTAGGCGGACGCTCATTCAGCTCTCATCGACATTCCTCGAACATCTCATTACTTTACCTTTACCCACAGTAACTTGCAGCATCCTCCTTTCGCACACTCAACCAAACTCCGACACTCGTCCACACAACTTCTCCGAATCTGCCACATGAGCCGTATCGACGAATGACTAAACGATACTACCAATACAGTCGACGAATCCTCGTCATTTTATTACAATTGTTTAATCAGTCTGTTAATACCGCTTTCCTTTGTGCAGGGCTCCGTCCAGGCCGCCAAGCTCTTCAATTTCCCCATGAAATCTCGCCTCTGGCGGTGCTCTTTCGACGGCCAGTTTGGACCAAACTGGAAACCTCCTCTCATTGGCTAAGCTTGGTTGCCAGTTTGGGACAACCTGGAATATCTTCTCGCTGGCCAAGATTGACGACCAGTCTGGGAGTGCCTGGAAACCCTTCTCATTGGCTCTGCTTTTCGGGTAGCTTAGACTGCCTGGATACTTGATCTGATTGCGGTAATGCAACGTGGATCGATTACCAGATAAGGCGCTGTTTCGTTTAGGTTTGCATTGCGTGACCTGTAGTCAGCAGAATATCTTTGAACTTCTGACACTTATTAAATCACCATTCAACGCTTGTTGACCCGCCGAGTCGCGTGTCATTCTGAGCAATTTAACTTTTTTGGAACCGAGTGAGCCAACATTGGGATTTAGTAGGGCCACCAGGAATCTCTCGAGGGGAAAGCCTATCATGCAACCAAGGAAGGAAGTGAGCGAACGCAATAAATATATGCGCTCAAACCAAGTTGAATCGTAGTTTTTTGTCATTTGCCTGCAAGGCGGCGGGGAGGGGAACCGTAACCACCCCCTACTCCCAATCCTCGGGGGCGCACTGGTCATCAAGTTCTGTTGACCTATTTGCTTTCAATATCAGTTCCTGAGGAGCATAGATAGCATCGATATTCAACTGATTGTCGCACCTTGTCTTGACGGAACTTATGTTTCACCTACCTTGAAGTCTTTTGTTTACAGAGACTTGATGGACGTCATGCACTCGTGTTTTAGCCACATCATGCATCCACTAGACCATGTTTTGATGGCCGTCATGCACTCGGGTTTCGACCACACCATGCATCCACTGGACCATGTTTTGATGGACGTCATGCACTCGTGTTTCGACCACACTATGCATCCACTGGATCATGTTTTGATGGACGTCATGCACTCGTGTTTCGACCACACCATGTATCCACTGGACCATGTTTTGATGACCGTCATGCTCTCGTGTTTCGACCACACCATGCATCCATTGGACCATGTTTTGATGACTGTCATGCACTCGTGTTTCGACCACCCCATGCATCCATTGGACCATGTTTTGATGGACGTCATGCACTCGTGTTTTGACCACACCATGCATCCACTGGACCATGTTTTGATGGACGTCATGCACTCGTGTTTTGACCACACCATGCATCCATTGGACCATGTTTTGACATACGTCATGCACTCGTGTTTCGACCACACCATGCATCCACTGGACCATGTTTTGATGACCGTCATGCACTCGTGTTTCGACCACACCATGCATCCATTGAACCATGTTTTGATGGCCGTCATGCACTCATTTTTCGACCACACCATGCATCCATTGGACCATGTTTTGACGGACGTCATGCACTCGTGTTTCGACCACACCATGCATCCACTGGACCATGTTTTGATGGACGTCATGCACTCGTGTTTCGACTACACCATGCATCCATTGGACCATGTTTTGATGAATGTCATGCACTCGTGTTTCGACCACATCATGCATCCACTGGACCATGTTTTGATGGACGTCATGCACTCATGTTTCGACCACACCATGCATCCATTGGACCATGTTTTGATGGCCGTCATGCACTCGTGTTTCGACCACACCATGCATCTATTGGACCATGTTTTGATGGCCTTCATGCACTCGTGTTTCGACCACACCATGCATCAATTGGACCATGTTTTGATGGCCGTCATGCAGTCGTGTTTCGACCCCACCACGCATCCATTGGACCATGTTTTGATGGACGTCATGCACTCGCGTTTCGACCACAACATGCATCCACTGGACAATGTTTTGATGGACGTCGTGCACTCGTGTTTCGACCACACCATGCATCCACTGGACCATGTTTTGATGGCCGACACGCACTCGTGTTTCGACTACACCATGCATCCATTTGACCATGTTTTGATGGATGTCATGCACTCGTGTTTCGACCACACCATGCATCCACTGGACCATGTTTTGATGGGCGTCATGCACTCGGGTTTCGACCACACCATGCATCCATTGGACCATGTTTTGATGGACGTCATGCACTCGTGTTTCGATCACACCATGCATCCATTGGACCATGTTTTGATGGACGTCATGCACTCGTGTTTTGACCACACCATGCATCCATTGGACCATGTTTTGATGGACGTCATGCACTCGGGTTTCGGCCACACCATGCATCCATTTGACCATGTTTTGATGGACGTCATGCACTCGTGTTTCGACCACACCATGCATCCATTGGACCATGTTTTGATGAACGTCATGCACTCGTGTTTCGACCACACCATGCATCCACTGGACCATCTTTTGATGGCCGTCATGCACTCAAGTTTCGACCACACCATGCATCCATTGGACCTTGTTTTGATGGCCGTCATGCACTCGTGTTTCGACTACACCATGCATCCATTTGACCATGTTTTGATGGACGTCATGCACTCGTGTTTCGACCACACCATGCATCCACTGGACCATGTTTTGATGGACGCCATGCACTCGGGTTTCGACCACACCATGTATCCATTGGACCATGTTTTGATGGACGTCATGCACTCGTGTTTCGACCACACCATGCATCCATTGGACCATGTTTTGATGGACGTCATGCACTCGTGTTTCGACCACACCATACATCCATTGGACCATGTTTTGATGGACGTCATGCACTCGAGTTTCGACCACACCATGCATCCATTGGACCATGTTTTGATGGACGTCATGCACTCGGGTTTCGACCACACCATGCATCCATTGGACCATGTTTTGATGGACGTCATGCACTCGTGTTTCGACCACACCATGCATCCACTGGACCATGTTTTGATGGACGCCAAACACTCGTGTTTCGACCACACCATCCACTGGACCATGTTTTTAGAACCTTCATAAAACAATATTTATGTGTGCCTTCTCTGATTTTATCTCCGCTGAACGTGGCCGATGTTATACCCTCCGCACACGATGTTTAAAGTCACGAGAGCCTTGAGCCTTTTGAACAATGAGTCGCACCTCCTCGGGATTTCAGTCTATGAACACGCACTCTCCTTTGTGTTTATTAGCTGAAATGCTGAGCAGGCGTGACTCGTCTATCAAAAGGCTCAAGACTTTCAGGACTTCGAACATCGTGTGCAGAGAGTATTACGCTATATCACAGCGTCCGTTGGAGTGATCCTTTACAAACTTCTCGTCCTCTTCATCTTTGGCCTCCAGCGAGGTGACGCGGGGACGGTTTACAACCCCCTCCCCACGAGCAGCAAAATGCTCCTCTCAAATATATCCTTAGACAATGAACTTTTTGATCTCTTATTAGAGTCATCAATTGTATTATTGAGATTATATATCAATAGTCTGCAAGCTTTTGTAGAAAGAGAGTATTGTGTATCACATTAGAGCAGCAACACCTCCACGCCTCCAATAGTCCTCAAGCCACTGTAGAGAGAATGTTGTACATCACATTGAGGCAGGAACACCTCCACTCGGACAGTGCTCATTAGGTTAGCAATAATTCAATTATTACTTCTTCCGCAGTTAATTTAGTGAAGTTTCCTCTCGTATAATAGCGCCTTATGTTGAGCCACTTGGTTCAATGTTCAGCCACCAAGCTCACTGTTTAGTCACCTAGCTCACTGTCCAGCCACCAAGCTGACTGTTCAGTCACCTAGCTCACTGATTAGCCACCTGCCATACTGCTAAACCACCTGGGTCATCTTCGGCAGTTATGTTGGTGAGGAACAATAGTTAACGTTACGGTACACGAACTATATTCTCTTCTAAGCCCAGCCTATCCATGAACTAGTTAATTGAAAATATGGTTATTGTTACATCGTTTAGGAAAAAACGTAGTTCATAAGTGCTTCTTTACATTTAGATTTTATGGTATACCCTTATTCGCTCAAGTAACGCACAAAGATACTGCAAAGTAATAAGAGCTTTCATCCCAGGCTTTGCTCGCTGTTCGAGCTCCTCGTTCGCTGCAATGCTAAAACAATAAGCAGTGTTTGCAATAAACGTTATTGAAAATCGAGTTAGAAGTAATATGTGGACCGGATCGGATAACAGAACTGCTTACTAAATCTGGTCTGGAAGGTTAACCTTCATAAAATGCAATGCTATTCAGAGGACGAAGCATTCATGCCACAACAAGTATCCTCGCACACCACGAAAAGACTTGTCTACACGCTGATTGTAACTCTGGAAGTCCCAACACTGAGCGGAAGGAATTGGTGAAACGCCTATCTACACGAGCCTCCAGCTGGTCGGCAATCACCAGGCGGTGATGACTTGACTGTGCCATGAGGCTAGGCTTATCGTACCATATACCCATCTGTTGAAGCTGCGGAAAATTGACAATGACGTTAGGCTGTGTTGAACAGGCAATGATGTTAGGCTGTGTGGAACAGCCAATTACGTCAGCCTGAGTGGAACAGGCAATGAAGTTAGGCTGTGTGGAACAGGCAATGATGTTAGGCTGTGAGGAACAGCCAATTACGTCAGGCTGAGTGGAACAGGCAATGAAGTTAGGCTGTGTGGGACAGGCAATGAAGTTAGACTGTGAAACAGCCAATGACGTCAGGCTGAGTGGAACAGGCAATGAAGTTATGTTGATGGAAACAGGCAATAGCTGCTGCAGTATGAATAATTCAACGAAAACGGCAAGCGCCCGTCTTTGTCAGTTTTCAACAGTAGTGTATTTCTTTCACGCCGCTTCCCAACTTTCAAGATACCTTGTTTGCTATCAGCAGTCACGGGGGGGCTCAAAATAAAACATCCAGGAAATCATCGTCACAGGTTATTAAGCACTGATTTACAATCATGCAAATGGGTCAGTTCGAAAGGAAGTTTGGTCTAGTTTGCAGTGACTTGTAATTAATGCCAGAAACGATCATGTTTCCCATGTTCAAATTATGGGATGCTAATTCATTTTGGAACGAGTTTAGAAGAACTGGTAAAAAGGTTGATGTAGTGCGTATAAAATGATATTAACAAATCCAACCGCTATTAACAAATCGATAATATTTTCGAGACCATCAAAATACTTATCAAAACATGGAGCAAATTATTTGAGACGACGTATCTTTGGAGAGAAGATGGTTACGCTCATAAGGGGTGGACGCAGACTATATCATCAGGCATGGACGCAGGCGTGTATCATCGTAAAGCCTAGACACAGGCGTGTATCATCATAAGCATGGACGCAGGCGTGTATCATCATCAGGCATGGACGCAGGCGTGTATCATCATGAAGCCTAGGCGCAAGCGTGAATCGTTTACCAATAGAGGCAGACGTATATCATCATAAAGCCTAGACACAGGCGTGTAACATCATAAGCATGGACGCAGGCGTGTATCATCATAAATCCTAGGCGCAGGCGTGTATCATCATAAGCATGGCGCAGGCGTGTATCATCATGAAGCCTAGACGCAGGCGTGTATTATCATAAAGCATAGACGCAGGCGTTGATCGTCATAAAGCATAGACGCAGGCGTGTATCAGTGAATTTTTGATCAATAAATTTCAGAGATCAAAGACATTTTCTTACCTCATAACAATTGTCTGTGTCCATATTTGTGCATAAATAAAATACAAATACTTAATAAATCTTCGGTATTCAGGACAGCGTGGTTTGATTTGATTTGATCCTCAGTTCCACCAGAGCCTCAGCATGAGTCATAATAGGCTCCCCCGTAGGGCTCAATGATCATGGATTCCAGTAGGCTCGCACGCCTCAGTTTGCGAGGAAAAAAAAAACGCTTTTAAAGTTGGAAAATTATGAAAATTTTAGCAGTGTCAGACGCACGCTGGTGCGCATAAGAAAAACGTTTAGACGAAACGGACCTCCGCTTTTAAACATTTAGAACTTTAATAGTAATATGTACGCACGCTAGTGCGCACAGGTATCATCGTTGAGACTGGTACATGGTTTACGACTACACGGACAAAGTCAGCTCCGACAGCAGCGCAACACAATGTTTACAGCTACGCAGTCTAGTTAAGTATAGGTACAATTAAGTTATTCAGGTAAGATAAAGACACAGACGAAACGAATCCTCGCCTACAACCACTCAGAACTTCAAGAGTATTATGCACGCGCGACAGTGCGCACAGATAGTATCGTCGAAATTGGTACAAGGTCTATGGCATCACGGATTAGATCAACTCCAACCACAACGCATTACAGGGTTTATAGCTACGCAGTCCAGGTCAACCCCAGAACCAATGGATTGGTCCGTGCACGCGCGAGCGAGCACTGACTGAAGAAAAAACACCTATTCACAAAATCACAAACAGAAACTCCCACACAAATTCACCAGTATTACATATTGTACATGGCAAAATAGTGGATCGTGAAGAAAGTAGGGGCAGGTTCGTCACGGGGCAGAAAAACTGCTCGGATTATTGATTTCACACTCATTTGATTTAATTTGAGCCTCATTTCCACCAGTGCCTCAACGTGAGTCATAATAGGCTCCTCCGAAGGGCTCGATGATCATTGATTCCAGCAGGCTCGCACGCCTAAATGTGCGAGGAAAAAACGAAACAACGCATTTAACGTTAGAAAAAACGTGAAAATTTTAGCAATGTCAGACGCACGCTAGTGCGCAAAAGAAAAAATGCTTACTCGAAACGGATCTCCGCTTCCAATCCTTTAGAACATGAAGAGTGATATGTACGCACCTTAGTGCGTACAGGTAGCATCGTCGAGATTACTACAAGATCAGCGGCTACACGGGCAACATCAGCTCCGACAGCAACGCAACACAATATTTACAGCTATGCGGTTTAGTTGTATAAATACAATTTATTTATTTAGGTAAGATAAAGACTCAGATGAAACGAAACGAATCCTCGCCTCCAGCCCCTCAGAACCTCATGAATTATATGTCCATACGCCAGTGTGCACAGATACTATCGTCGAAATTGGTACAAGATTCACGGCTACACGGACAAAGTCAGCTCCGACAGCAACGCAACACAATGTTCAGCTACGCAGTGTATTTTATTTTTAGTACAATTTATTTATTCCCGCATGCACCCAAGCGTTGAATACGGGTTACTATATGGGTTTAGTCATGCATTAGGGTTAGGTTAACGGTTAATTGATTGATTGATTGATTTGGGCCTCATTTCCACCAGAGCCTCAACGTGAGTCATAATAGGCTCCCCCGTAGGGCGCAACCGTCGTTGGTTTAGGTAAGTCCACACAACCTCGTGCGTGAAAATATTAGCTTTGTCAAGATGAAGTCGGTACATATTTTAATTGTGGCATATTCGCGTATTAGCGCGTACGAGAGAGTATAGAGTTAATGCGTATCTTCGTAAAATGAGTAGATGTTTTTGTGCGTAGTGAGGTGGAGGGACCACCTCATTCGCACAGGTGTTTTAGGTTTAGACAGCTTCGTGAAGTCCGGTATGTTTACCGAAAGCGATAAGCTTTTTACGGTAGGTTGGGTCCGTGAGTAGGCTTTGTAGGTTGCACGGGGGATCTAGGAACGCTCGTCGGGCTGCCGCGAGTGCGTTGCAATCCATCAGTAAGTGTTTCACGCTGATAGCCAC
>SDVV010044338.1:0-10165 GCA_016164225.1 Gammarus roeselii
CAATTTGAACAACAGCTTCAAGTTATACGCTTGCGTGTATGTCTATAAAAGTTATTGAAGTTCTAGCTCTCTGAATTTATTACAACGAAAATGTACGTCGTTTCTGATGAAGTGGCAATGTAGTAGCATGTAAAAGTATACCGCATGAGACTGCAAATATTCTCTCACAAATTGAGAAACCTTCAACAGAAATGCTACATACATTGTTGATTGAGAAAATAAATATAATAGATGCAATAAATCATTATCATACCTCGAAATGCTTCTTCAGGTTTCCACATGACGATGTATCAGCGCTTATAACGACGCTAGACTTGGAACCGAGCTGATATTGAAATGATAATTTTAAATTTTCATCACAGCTCTCAATCATGGAAAACTTTCCTGATGTTTTAGGAAGGATTTCGACCAGTTTGTTGATTTAACACGTGAGAAGTTAGCCAATTTGTCCGTATCTGTTTCATTAGTGATTGGAGTAGAACTAGTAGATGTGTCCCGGCTCGTCACTGATTCGGCAGCGATTTTATCTGTGCTGGCTCTATTATTTCCACTCGTGTTCACTTCCATTGCCGGTTCTTGAAAATTCGTGCAAATTTCGACGTTTTCAAGATACTTCGTAATTCTGGGCATGCTCACTACTAACGAGCCAATAATCCTATTAGGTTTTCTTGATGAAACGGTCATCAATGCATGCAGCTTGCGTCACCACAGGATCGGTTGAAGAAACACTCAGCTGTTGCAAGCCTTCCCGCGCTCATGATGTCGTACATCTCTCGTTCGATATGCGTTCACTCCTTGTTTGATTTTGAAATATTTGTCGAATATCTTACCCTTTGATTATAATTTATAATGATGCAGAAGTTAGTAAAAAATATTAGGAATAAAAGATGACAACTTTGTTGTTTATTGCATAGGAAACAACTCTACCCATAGTAACGTTCGTCACCTTTTAATATGTAGGTTGCCAGTGATAATATACACTAATTACATTCATAGATGTATACTGCCCAAGGAATCTGTAAGCTCTTTTCCCTGTATACCGTGTCCAGCAGCATTTGGACATTGTAGAGAGGTTAGGTTATATTTTGCGTCAAGCGGGTGTGTATAATGCACAGCTTTGAGGCGATTTGATGTGATTTGGGCCTCATTTCCACCAGAACCTCAACTTGAGTCATAATAGGCTCCCAAGTGGGGCGCGGTGGGGAGAAGATTTGGTCTTCATAATTGAGATGCTAATTCGAGTGCGTTTAGCACTGCAGAGAAAACAGATTGGAATTCGTCCTCATTTCCACCGGAGCCTTGGAGAAAACAGATCTTTCTTGTGGGAGATTTGATTTGAGCCTCATTTCCACCGGAGCCTCAACGCAAGTCATCGCACGCCTTGCGAGCGATCTGTAGTTAAGTCAGCAAATTGTTCACGCGTTGAGGGAATGGGGAGCTTAAATTTATTTTAGCCGCAAAGAGGCGTTCATCAAATTTGTTGTGGTTGAGGGGTAGGTTGTTGATTAAGCACCTAGTATTGAAATAGTATTGCAGCGAGAGTGTATCTCGCCGAAGAGGAAGCAGACTCTAATTGGCAAGTACATTCAAAGGTTCGACGGGGTGGAAGGTAAACGCCGATCGTGATACGCATAGAGTTGTTTAAGATGATCGACAGGATAGGGTTCGAGAGTCGTTTTGGATATAAATTGCAAACAACGGTTCAGTAGTCCAGATATGAGATTAAAGTGTGAAAGCTTAGCCAAGGTGCGAATGTATTACTGTTTTTTTTAAATCACACCAGTGTTCAGATTGGCATCAAATTTCAAGGATGTTACCGCGAGGAAAATTCTGGTCGACCTTTTGCAGTGGGTTTGCAGTGTAAAGTCGTTATGCGAGTTTAGGGTCCCACAAAAGACACAGATACTAGATGGAATCGCGTATGCCAGAGGTGGGTTATTTAGCGTTGGGGCTGGTTTTAGGTGTTGGCGGGGATGAAGGATAGATTAGAGTGACGAGGCTGTCTAGCGTCGAACCCGCATTGCATCAAGTTATAGGCAGTTTTTAATGTTATTGTTTGTATTACAGATACAGACACTAGGCCAAATCCCCCACGAAGGGAGGTGGCTAACAGCAAGGCGCCCCTCACTCTCCTCTCACGCATCTTAGCCCTTTAAGCTAATATCCGGCAAGAAGACCCCGCAACACACCCTCTGGGTCATGAGCGCGGTCCGAGGTCAGGGTTAGCAGTAGAGCCCGACAGTGTAACTTACTCCTGCTGCGTCATGATGACCGACCCCCTCCCCTTACGACCATCCCGTCTATCAATGAGATGCCAAGAGCGGGAAAGAACATCAGGGCAGCGTTAAAAATCTGCCTTTCACAATTATTCTCCACTCACGCTGATTCATTGCACACTCCCTCGCAACCTCCGCACTCAAGGCTCTCCTTCCTAACCCCTGCTTCACACCGTACATCCACCATAACTTCGGTCTACCTTTAGACCTACGTTCACTCACCTCTGCTTTAATCACATCTTTCACCAATCACCCTACATCCATCCTCACCATGTGCCCAAACCATCTCAGAACACGCGAATCAACTCTGTCCTCGAACTTCTTTACCATCCCCGTTCTAATTCGAGCCCCGTCGCTATTGAACCTGTCTCAGCGTCACACCAGTCATGCTCCCCAAACATTCCATTTCGAAAACATTAAACTTTCTCCCTCTTCTGCTCTCATCCCCCAAATATCAGCTCCGCAGAGCACAGTTGGGATAATTATACAAACCTTATTTCATCTCAGTTTTCTCCACATGGGAGGCCAGATACTTTAAACCTTGAACTTTCAATAACTTCCCATTTAGGAAGACACTATTTCTGCTCGCATCAAGATCCCTCGAGCATCTCATTATTTTACTTTTACACACGTTCACTCGAAGCTCCCTCTTTCACACACTCTACCAGCCTCAGACATTAGCCTACACAGGTTCTTCTCTCAAGTTAGGTTTACAACCGCGTAAGGATAAGGTCTTTAACGTGAAAAATGTCAAATGTGTGCACGAGTGCCACAGGATTGATTGATTTGGGCCTCATTTCCACCAGAGCCTCAACGTGAGTGCCCCAGGAGGTGCAGAAACTTGTAAGATGCTGATACTATCCTGTCTTGGCACTCTCCGGGTGGCAGTAAGGATGATAAACCCACTTACCTATCCTGATCCAGACCCCCAATGAGCAGGGTAGGCATCTGGTCCAAGTTAGGGGACGCCCCAACACCTACTGAGGAAAAAATTAAGAAGAGACAGTAAACGGGGAAGCCATGCACGAGATCTACACTCAATGTAGGGAATCCTATGCATGAAAGCATCAAATATGAAAAAAAAGGAGTCGTCGTAGAAAAGCCTTAAGAAAACGCAACTGAGAGTAAATGCATGCCATGCTCGTCATTTTAGATAGTAAAAATCAGAATCCGTTTGAGGGAGCTCAGTTCCCAACTAGGTCTAAAAACTTCTTTAGTTTATGTTGAACAGTCGAAAGGACATAGTCTGTAGTTTGTTTGTAAGTCATCCACGTATAGTGAAGAGAGCAGTCTCCCGTCACGGGGTTGGATGTCTGCAAGCTGATCTATTTTGAGAATAAAAAGAACGACATTAAGAACGCGCCCATTTCCTGGGGATAAGATGGTGACTGAATGTCACCGCCTTGACTGAAAGTGGTGATTCTGCAGAAATTGATTGATAAAGCGTAGTTTGAAGGCCTCTCAGGCCTTTACAATGAGAATATCTTTCATGCTGAAAGTATCACACGCTTTTTCAGTGTCGTGGAGTGGACTTGCGGCCGCCGCACTGTATGTTGTTTTGAATCTCATAACACTCGTCACTCTAATGAAAAAACAGTGACACGGTGAATAACAATTAGTTTTACCGCTACGGTTGGGAGACATTCTTTAGTAGGACGTAACAGTGTTAATTAGAGTCAAGCAACCTTCAAAATATTTATTGATATACAAAATGATATATAAAACTCATTTACAATTGCACGACAATTCTTCAGTGTGTCAGAGTCCGCATCGACAAGATAAAAAGACTATTTTACTCAAGTTCCGTTGGGGCAGAGTTATGGAAATGCAGTTACCAGCACAACACAACTGCTACCAGCGGAATAACACGACGGCCACCAGCGGAATAACACGATGAATGTTGAGTTGATGTGTTGTAGATGATACAGGTGCTGCCAGTCCTCGGGTATTACTCAATAGATTTGATCTGAGCCCTGACTCTGGAAAAAGCGATTCTGAGAAAACAGCAACGCATGCGTTTTGCGAAAGTTCCTTCTGGATAGTAGTCGCGAGATAGAAAATAGGCGATATGATGATGGTTATATTGTTCGCGCTGTTGGTGATATTGTCCACGCTGTTGGTGATATTGTTCACGCTGATGGCCATATTGTTCACGCTGATGGCCACATTGTTCACGCTGTTGGTGATATTGTTCACGCTGTTGGTGAGTGGGTAATATTTTTCACGCTGTTGGCGATATTTTTCACGCTGTTGGCGATATTTTTCACGATGGTGGCGATATTGTTATGAAGAAATTTGTTTATGACATTAAAAAAATTGCTGACAAGTACCAATGGCAAGTATTATGCTGTTTCAATTCAAGTGAAATGGCAATTTCAAATACGGTGTGTAATCACCTGCTAGCGTAACTGCATCCAATGCACGTGAGCTGTTAAATAAGATGGTTTAGGCAACAGTACTTTTCATCAAACCCATATCAGCTTTCAACACGTCAGGGACTAGATTCACACTACTATTTGAACATAGACCAATATTTGGATTAAACTGATATTTAAACGACAATATTTCATATTGCAAGTTAATATTTCGAGATGCATAATTTTTTCAAGTGGTGCGAGCTTCCAGACCCCACGTGTTGCTGTTGCTCGCGCATTCTCAAGTTAATTTTTGCTGCATCAAGATAGCAAATGAAAAATTTACCCCCAGAGGCAGCTAGTCTAGTCTAGGTGACGTCATCTCAAACGCATCTAAACAAGGCACATGCAACGGCAAAAACAAGTTTGGTACGTTTAATTTTTTTTTAATTACATCTTAAATACAATAATCTGGTAAACTCGGCGAAGTCTTTCCCGAATATTATCTACAATTTTCATTATTCACAGTTAACAGAACAGGGGAACAAGTACAAGACTGATTTCCCCATTGGATGCGCTGAGGGTATTTCGTGGTGCCACAACCACTCTCAGAAATACCAAGTGTTGACAACGCACAGAGATCAAATAAATCGAACTACTGCATGAACAGAACATTGGAAACATTATTGTTCATTATGTTTTATAATGAAGATTATCTAGTACCGCTGAATTTCGTTAGGCATAAAAATGCGTTCTCTATCATAAGCACACATTTCACTCCATATGACATAGAGGCTTGGATGCTACGACCACTTCATACACTCTTAAAGCTCCATACGACGTCGTACAGGCTTGGATGCTACAACCACTTTATACACTCTTAAAGCTCCATACGACGTACAGGCTTGGATACGACGTACAGGCTTGGATGCTACAGCTCCATACGACGGACAGGCTTGGATACGACGTATAGGCTTGGATGCTACAGCTCTATACGACGTACAGACTTGGATGCTACAGCTCCATACGACGGACAGGCTTGGATACGACGTACAGGCTTGGATGCTACAGCTCCATACGACGGACAGGCTTGGATGCTACAGCTCCATACGACGGACAGGCTTGGATACGACGTACAGGCTTGGATGCTACAGCTCCATACGACGTACAGGCTTGGATGCGACGTACAGGCTTGGATGCTACAGCTCCATACGACGTACAGGCTTGGATGCTACAGCTCCATACGACGGACAGGCTTGGATACGACGTACAGGCTTGGATGCTACAGCTCCATACGACGGACAGGCATGGATGCGACGTACAGGCTTGGATGCTACAGCTCCATACGATGTACAGGCTTGGATGCTACAGCTCCATACGACGTACAGGCTTGGATGCTACAGCTCCATACGACGAACAGGCTTGGATGCTACAGCTCCATACGACGTACAGGCTTGGATGCTACA
Organism: Gammarus roeselii; assembly: GCA_016164225.1. Classification (NCBI taxonomy): domain Eukaryota; kingdom Metazoa; phylum Arthropoda; class Malacostraca; order Amphipoda; family Gammaridae; genus Gammarus; species Gammarus roeselii. Next base: position 6,097 of record SDVV010044338.1, read on the forward strand.
GCTCCATACGACGTACAGGCTTGGATGCTACAGCTCCATACGACGTACAGGCTTGGATGCTACAGCTCCATACGACGTACAGGCTTGGATGCTACAGCTCCATACGACGTACAGGCTTGGATGCTACAGCTCCATACGACGGACAGGCTTGGATGCTACAACCACTTCATACTCTCAAAGGTTAAACTTCATGACATTCACATAATTTGAAGGATTGAACATTTTAATCAAAAATATTTGCGTTGCCTGAAACAGTTTATGCGGCGCCACTTTGAACTAGTGAGCTAACTAGGCGTTCGTCGAATATCCTTGGACAGAAAGAAGACAAACTTAACATTCAACAATGAGAGCATTCCAAGGCCTGCCAACTGTGTTAATACGATCCATTGGGGATGTTCAAATTCAAGCCACTTGTTTAAAAACAGTCTATCTATGTATCTTGAGGAGGAAAAAAAGTCATTGTCTATGGATGTTCAGAAGGAAAAATGTCTTTCAATGGATCTTCATGAGGAAAACGTCTTCGTCAATGGGTCCTCAGAAGAAAAAAACGACATTATCAATGGATCTTCAGGGGGAAAAAACGTCATTATCAATGGATCTTCAGGGGAAAGAACGTCCGACTATCAATCTCCAGGAGGAAAAACGTGTTTGTCTATGAATCTTCAGAAGGAAAAACGTCTTTCTCTATGGATCTTCAGGAGGAAAATCGTCTGACCATCAATCTCCAGGATGAAAATCGTCTATGTCTATGAATCTTCAGATGGAAAAACGTTTTATGTCTAAGGATCTTCGGGAAGAAAAACATCTTTGTGTCGGGATCTTCAGGAGGGCAAAAAATCTGGTCTCTGGATCTTCAGGACGGCAAAAAGCCTTGGTCTCTGGATCTTCAGGAGGGCAAAAAGTCTTGGTCTCTGGATCTTCAGGAGGGCAGAAAAAGTCTGTCTCTGGACCATCGGGAGGGCAAAACGTTTCTGTCGATGGATCTTCAGGAATAAACTCGCTCCCAAGTTCAAAATTTAGCCACATTCAGGTCAACAATGCGGCATTTGACTAAACCTAAAAGAAATATTGCAATACAACAGTTGAACGCACAAATACCGATCAATATTATTGAGAATGACAATAGCTATAAATTACTTCCTTCAAACTTGTAGATCAATTCAACTTCATTAGGTTCAGAAGAAAGATCATAATCAATCTCGTTGAAGTACAAATTAAATCCTACTAGTTGAGAGGAACGATTCCAGTATAATAGGTTGGATATGAACAAATTTCACCAGTTTTACCAACAATCTTGCTCCTCTTCGTTTGAACACAATCTCGTCACGTTGATTAGGGTTGTTTTCATCACCGTTTGAATCTAAAATTATACTGGACAGAGAAAACAATTGTGGTGCATGTTATTATCAGTAAACAAAGACTTCAGTAAAACTCAATAATATGTCACAAATGCTCGCTCTGTCAGAGGAGTGATCAAAGATGACGTCATTATCTACGGTATTGGATATTAAAAAAAAGCTCACGAGTCTTTTGTTACACTCGAAACGATGAGTTACGTCGGAATAGGACGAGCGGGACCTGTTACATTAGGATGACAAATAACAAAAGCTAGAAACAAGCGTATTCAATTACCTTCTTAAAGCAGCATGCTATACAGAACAGCCACGTTTAGAGTCACAGAACACATTAGACGAAGGAATAGATTAAATAGACATCATATAAAAACATCGAACACACAACGGGCGGATGCCAGGGCTTTATTAGATTAGAGCGGTATCATGTAGAAGCTACGATCGGAACAATAGCCAGCTACCAAAAATAAGCAACGAGTCTTAAGCAATCAAAAAAGAATAACTGAACTATGTACAGCACACGGATACATAATAACAGTTGCTTTGTGCAAGTGACCGAGTAAAAACGATGCGTGGTCATCTCTGCCTCTGAAACGCACTGGCGAAGGCTATGCGTAATATAAGGAACTAGTAGAAACCAAAATCAAAGAGAGCTATAAGTGTTTTCATGGCGGCAAGCAATGCCCTCTATGATTAAGTTTTATTTTCTGAATATTTTGATATCGACTTCAGTGTATAATCCTAGTTACAGATACAGTTACAAAGACACAAAGTCGAATCTTTCAGAACGGAAGTGGCCGACGGTAATGTGCACCTCACACACACTCACACGCAACACGCTTGCTCTTTGGGGATATAGAGTCCGATCTGGACCCCGCAAAACACGCCTCGGGTCAGGTTTGAGATCCATGATCAGTGTCAATAGCAAGGCCCGACAGCGTTTACTGCTTTACGCCGCGTCATAGTTACCGGGCACTCCCACGTACATCGTGTTTCTCAAAGGGTCGCAAAGGGCGGGAAAGCACATCAAGGCTGCGTAAAAACTCAGGCATGCACAACCTTTCTCTTTTCATGCCGGTCCTAACGTCTGTTTCAAACCATCCATCCCAAACTTCGGTTTACCTCGAAGGCATATGCCCACTCACCTCCGCTTTCGTCATTCTTTTTATCAATAACCCATCATTCACCTTCCCCCTGTGCCTGAACCACCTCCGAACACGTAAAGCTACTCTGTCCTTCACCTTCCTCACCATTCCCGTACTAATTCGAACAACGTCATTATCGATGCTAACCCTCAGTAAGACTCAAACCTCGCTCTTCAACTACTTCATCGCAAATTCATTCAGCCTCCTTTCTTCCGCTCTTGCCCCGCAAGTCTCAGTCCCGTAGAGTATAGTTGGGACAACTACTCCCTCAAACAACACCTCTTTGCATCCTGTCCCAACGTCCTGCAGCTCATAACACCCTTTCGTGCACTCAACACGTCACACCTTTCCTTCACTCGCTATTTCACCGCAGTTTCCCCTAGTTCTGTCTTCTCCACATGACAGCCCAGGTACTTAGAACACGGAACCATGGTCATAGTCAATCTTGAGAAAGCCGGTGTAAATATTTCAGTACTTGTCCTTATTTTCACATGCACATATACATTGACCAGTCATCTCCCGCCATATACATTAACCAGTTATCCCCGCCATATACATTAACTAGGCTCTCCCGTCATATAAATAAACCAGTCCTCTCCCGTCATATACATTAACCAGTCATCTCCCGCCATATACATTAACCAGTCATCTCCCGCCATATACATTAACCAGTCCTCTCCCGCCATATACATTAACCAGTCATCTCCCGCCATATACATTAACCAGTCATCTCGCGCCATATACATTAACCAGTCATCTCCCGCCATATACATTAACTAGTATCTCCCGCCACAGAGGAACGATGTCTCACAGCATCGTTTGTTACTTGTAAAATAAAACCATGATTAGTTGACGGCATTTATTTCAGACAATTAAGATTCAAGTTTGAATTCCAAGATCAACTTTGCAGAAAGGTGTTGGATTGTTCACAAATAGCATTGCAAAGAATATGCAGCAGGTGGATATGGAGTCAGAATCGCTTGTACGCAAGCATGAAGGGGCCCTGATGTCATAGATTTAAAACTGTTTCGTCAGCAGGTTGTGTCGTGCTGACGGACATTGCAGCCAGTGACACGAGGGTGAGTGAAATAATCTATCATGCCATGTCTCCTGAAACTGACTGTATATCCTTTTATATCAGTGAGATTGGCGCACATCAAAATTCCTTCATTCGCTGGGTAGACTGGTTATAAATAAAAGAAACTGGAGTTGAAAAAAAAATTGTACAACAGGTTTCATTCAAATTAAAAAAAAATCGTTAGATTACTTCAAAACAGCGTTTGAACGACAGATTCAAATGATTGCTTCAAAAATTAAAGAAGTAGGGCGAATAGAAGAAATGCAAAAAATAAAAGTATGAGTTCAAATTTGGAAGAACTCATTTTTGAGAGATATTTAGCAAGAGCTTCCACATTATGTATTGTGTGCCGTGATAACTTGTATATTGTGAAGATTTTTTCTGTGGTTTTAAGATTCTTCAAACATCGCATTTATCGACTTTTCCAATTTGAATTAAAAAAAACATATTATAGGATATTATAGTAGTGCTCCACATGATCGTTCAAATTATAT
>SDVV010044339.1:0-10165 GCA_016164225.1 Gammarus roeselii
TATATATATATACACACAAATATATCGAGCTGTCGCTGTTCTATGAATCTGTAAATCTTCGACCTCCTAGTGGTTTCTTTGCAGCCATGTGTGGTCCTGCATGGATTATTTTTTTATTTAAGTAAGTATGGAAGATACATCTTGGATTCAATGGGAGACCGTTTTGTTCAAACCTAAATAACTCAGTTCAGTCTTGAGGGTGAATTTAAACGCAGTTCTATCAGTAATATGTTTACTACTTTAACATCTGAATTCGCCTCTGCAACCCTAGCATATGCCACATACTTACTCCTACAATATGTTAGGACATAATCATTTTCCATGATGGGTCGATATGAATTTCCTGCTTCAAAATAACCCAAGTTATTCTAGTATATCGATATTAGATATTGAAACACACATCGTCAGACAAAGAAAAATGGATTATTTAATGCGAACAAAAATTTGTATTTATGGAACATGTCTTGGGCATGTTCTAAACACGCTGCTGATATTATGTAACTGAACATAGTCCATTTCCCAATAGCTGATGTTTGCCGCATCAAAGAAAGCATGTATGGAATAAATGCAGGCATTATTTGGATGTAAACAATACTCTTCTCGCTGCAGTGAGTTTGAACATTTTCTGCGCTGAACCCACTCAGCCTATTTGCTCCTCATCAACCCTGTGGACCCCCAGCTTTATTGTTCGAATTATTGATGCTGCTACGAGTCACCAATCCTTTCGATTCGCAAACTAGTGTCCCTAAAGAGCCCCTCAAAGAATTCTCTTGCTGCAGGGCCCATGTGTAGAGTACCCTAGATGAACAGGACTCTCGCGTAACAGATCTAGCGGGGAACTGGGCCCTCGTTAGATGGGTTTCCTGTGTAACAGTTATTTCGTGGAACTGGTCCCTCCTGCCAGAAAGGTCCGCGCGGTACAAAACCCTGGTAAGAAAGTCGCTCGTGGAACAGAACTCTAGTGGAACATGACCCTGTCCCTCGTTGAACTAGGCCATCGTCAAGGCATTGTTCCTTTCGGCGCACCCTGTCCATAGTTAAAAAAGCCCTTGGGGAACAGCACCGTCGTAGAACAGGCGCTTGTGAAACAGAGCCCAAGAGGCTCAGAGCCCTCGTGGAAGAAGACCATGTGAAACAAGGCCATCACGAAACATTATTCTTTATGTATTGTAATTAGTACTGAGATATTTTTACATTCATTATATGATGTACCATTCAAATCAATCATTCACTTATATATAAAACGTCGTTCAGATTTGTGAAGAACATGTGGTAGGACTCATGTGGTAGGGGCTCGTGTAAGCGGGGCTCGTGTGGTAAGGGATCATGTGGTAGGGGCTCATGTGGTAGGGGCTCATGTGATAGGGGCTCATGCAGTAGGGGCTCATGTAGTAGGGGCTCATGTGATAGGGGCTCATGTGGTAGGGGGTCATGTGGTAGGGGCTCATGTGGAAGAGGCTTATGTAGAATGGGCTCATGTAGTAGGGGCTCATGTGAAAAGGGATCATGTATTAGGGGCTCATTTGGTAGGGGCTCATGTGATAAGGGCTCATGTAGTAGGGGCTCATGTGGTAGGGGGTCATGTGGTAGGGGCTCATGTGGGTAAGGGATCATGTGATTGGGCCTCATGTTGTAAGGGACCATGTGGTAGGGGCTCATGTGGTAAGGGATCAGGTGGTAGGGGCTCATGTGGATTACTCTGCGTGCCGACAGAACAAGGAGATCAAGAAAGGATGCCAGGAGCCGCCAAATGTATTTAATTAGAAAACCGGGCATAAAATAAAATGTAAACAACAAATCATAGATCCAATGTCACTGCAATTTTCAAGTCAACGACAAAAATTTGCCTCTGCTAAATATATCACAATAAGCACAAACTGACGACAGAGTTTACTATTAATAAAAAAAATTCCATGCTCCATATTAAAATTAATCGAATTCTAGGAATAGGCAAGGTCATCACAGTTGGTTAAACATTTCATCCCAAGGTCAGCTCAGACAACACAGAAAAATGATCCGAGTGGAAGACTCAGCGAGCCAACCCTGAAATTCAAGGTCGTCCTTCATTCTTGGGTCGTGTGCATGTTGAGGCACGTCGGCTCCTCGAATGTGAGGATGCAGCAAGGTGGCTCACTGTCGGGCTCCTCGTGTTAGGATTAGTGAATTGTTGACCATATAAATGCTGCGAAAGGAAAACGTGTTGGGGGTGGATGGTTTTGAAACAACGCTGAGCAGTGTACTCCAAATATAGATACTATGGTACTCTGGTTTGGTATAGATTGGTGTATTTACAAACAAATTGTCTTGAAACATCGTGCACGAAACATAAATACTATTAAACACTATTTGCATTCAACATATACAGGTTTCAAGTCAGCATTCATTTATCGTATAAATGTGTGAGCGCGCTGGGAGAAGAAGAGAAGAAAAATCTGCCATCGTATTACTTGGAAGTTAAATCAATTATTGTTCATCTTTCATTTGAGACATTCAGACAAATAAAAAAATCTTACCATCTAAGTCCCTACGTTTATAAAACAAATACCATTTCATAGTAGATTCATTTCTCACTTTCGAAGAAACAACGGGAGCGGGCCCTGTTACCTTGCTTTAATATGAAAGAAATGCCAGCGAGCCGTGCTACATCGCCTTAAAATGAAGATAAGGTCAGTATGCAGTGTAGCTTTATCTAAAGATAAAAAAAACAGTGCATGTAAGCACTGCCGCGTTGTCTGATTTTTTCATGTCGTAAAAATTATTGCAAGCCATCAGTGTTGCGTGTCATGAATATAAAAGCATAGCACGCAAACACCCGGATAGCACTTGTTGTCAGGAGCGTTTCAAGCTAGCTGTATTATCGCCAAATCACTCATTTGCATCGAGCCAAAGGCCTTAAACTGCTGTTCCTTCAAATTAGCAATTTCACTTGCCGCTACGCCTCAATTAACTGCCTCCTTTACTGCTCGTGGGAGCGGGCTGGAACACATCAAACTTCACTCGCCGGCAACTCATTCGGGAAACTTTTAAAGCAAAGCGGAGACTAATTCCCTTTGTAATGGTCAAAATACAAGGGCAGTGCCGAAGGAAATTGGGTAACACTACATTCCTTTGAAAAGAGGGGTAAATTGGATGATGTAATGGTGGTAAATAGTGGTAAGTGGTATAAACAATTATTGATATAAGTCGGTGTTAATTGTGACTTTGTTACCGAGGTTACAAAGAATAAATGACGGTGTTAAATAGAGCAAAATGATGGAAGTACAGCGTTTAGGCTTATGACATGAGTAAATGAAGCTAATTACCTTAATAAACAAGGTAATACATGTGTTGAAAAGACCCAATCGGATGTAACTTGAGCAACATGACTAGATGTTTACGAATGTTGAGCAGCATGACTAGGTGTTTACGAATGTTGAGCCACATGACTAGGTGTTTAGGAATGTTGAGCCACATGACTAGGTGTTTACGAATGTTGAAGAACATGACTGGGTGTTTACGAATATTGAACAACTTGACTAGGTGTTAACGAATGTTGAGCAACATGACGAAGTGTTTACTAATAAGAAACCACATGACTAAGTGTTTACGAATATCGAACAACATGACTAGGTGTTTACGAATGGTAAGGAGCATGACTAGGTGTTTACGAATTTGGAGCAAAATGACCAGGTGTTTACGAATGTTGAGCTACATGACTAGGTGTTTACGAACATTGATCAACATGACTAGGCGTTTACGAATGTTGAGCCACATGACTAGGTGTTTACGACTGTTGAACAGCATGACTAGGTGTTTACAAATGTCGAGCAACATACCTAGGTGATTACGAATGTTGAGAAACATGACTAGGTGTTTTCGAATGTTGAGCAGCATGACTAGGTGTTTACGAATGTCGAGCAACATACCTAGGTGTTTACGAAAGTTGAGCAGCATGACTAGGTGTTTACCAATGTTGAGCAGCATGACTAGGTGCTTACGAATGTTGAGCAACATGACTAGGTGTTTAGCAATGTTGAGCAGCATGACTAGGTGTTTACGAATGTTGAGCAGCATGACTAGGGGTTTACGAATGTTGAGCAGCATGACTAGGTATTTACGAATGAATGATGCCCTCCAGACGAGGCGAAATGGCTTTCAAATTAAAGAGTAGGTCGGTCTTCATTGATAGGACGGCTACCAAAGTTGTAAAGCTTTTAGCATCGGTGAAATAAATCCCCATCAATGAAGAATAGTTGAATGACGATAGAAACATGAGCGTCAAACAATCATTGGATGATCACGCTCTGCGACAGTATTGATAATGATGGCTGACTTCTCAATATACTAATGTTTTCTTACAGGTTATGATCGTAAATATGTATTTGAAGGAAAACTAACCCAATAAAAACCGATAAGTGGAAAATTACTGAATCATGATCAATCGGTCGATGCATCGCTCGAATGAGATTGACTACCTAAGTAGATGATATTGTTTTATTGGTCCGCCGTATTTCACTGATGACGGGCCAATTTACAAAATTTAACACAAACCAAATCGCACCAATCCTATGTGAACCGTTCTTCACGTCTCGTTGCTAGGTTCTTCCCGTCTCGTTGCTCTGTTCCTCACGTCTCGTTGCTCCGTTCCTCACGTCTCCATACTCCGTTCCTCACGTCTCGCTGCTCCATTCCTCACGTCTCAGGTGGTCTGATCTGCCTGGCAAGTATTTCTGAGAAGCATCTATCATGTTTCTCGCGCCCAAACATTGAAACATTTCTGCTCATTAGAGTTCCATTTAGCCAGAGATCTTACGAAATAAATCAGCTTAAATTATCATATGCCTCACGCAACATCATCCATTCATAACATTGTCTTGATCTGGAAGTAAAGGACGACATTTTTAAATGAATGTATTCAAGCGACAATCGACAGGTTTGGATTTGTTACTGCCGCTGAGCCGATTCGTTTCGTTTGCCGAAAGATCTTCTCCCATGTGCGATAAAAGCAAGCGTTCATTAAACGCAAAGCGTTGTACATCCATACCAGATTTGTCATGTATTCAGTAATCTTAAGTCCAATATGTGTGAAAATTTGGAAAGAAAGACCACAAATATTTCCAAAATGTTCGGCTAGATTACTCTGCTCCCGGTCTTTGTCTACTTACAGCAAATTGTTGTTCAGTTATGACTTAAGTCGACTAACAACGAGACCTTGGTATATTGATCACTAAAGTTCTGAAAGGGGAAAAAAAGTGGAAGCTAGAGACAAGAAAGGCATGGGAGTCCTTGGGTTTATATCCAGAAGCTTCCACTACAAGTCCAGGGACATCGCACTACCGTTATACACTTCACTCATCAGGCCTCAAATGGAATTGGCAGTATAATTTTGGCCCTCTAACCTATGAGGCGAAATTTACGAAATGGAACGTGTTCAGCACCAAGCAACATAAATGTATCTGGAACTTAGAAATAAGACATATCCGCAGAGACTCGACGAGCTTAAACTGATATCACTTGGAGGAAGCAAACTTAGAGGTCTGTTAATAGAAACCTTCAAATACCTTAACGGGTTTACTAGAGCTACTGTAGCTCGGAGGGCCTCCTTGACCGAGATCATAACCCAGGGAACAGAAATAATGGAACGTAACTGCAGCAAGCCATTCAAAAAATCAGTAGCCGATAACTTCTTTCCAATCAATGTTCCAACAATTTGGGACCGTTTACCACATGATGTGGTAAACAGTGATAACGTAAAAATCGTATAAATCATTAAAACCCGCCTCGATAAACACTGAGAGACTGATCCATCCCCTTACTAAGAAAATGTGTCATTAGTATTATTGCCACCAAGGTGGCAACAACCTCCGTTGGGGCTTTCAGCATCCGACAGCCCATGAACGAAGGGACACCTCATCTAGGCGGGGCCAGTGATAATGCAAATTCAATTTTGGAATACTGCTAGAATTGATTCTTTAGCCCGTCCCAGGCTTACTACTGCTAGGAGCCCTCTCCCGTTTACGGGCAGATAGCTTGACATGAGTTTTAGGTAAGAACGTAATTTGCCGTTGCTGACACTTACCGAATACTGGTGTCCCTGCTATGGGTTCATGGGTGGATGTGAGTCGCCTTTGCGGACACTTACCCAATAAAACACGATGGGAAATCAGGGCTTGACCACCCAGACTCCATCGCGATCTTTCCTAGTCATTCCAAACAACCCTTTTCGGAAGGCCTCTTCAACAAGCTGAAGGGCACGAATAACCAGCTGACGCACGTTAGCAAATCTATCAGCTGTATCCGCCAGGCCTTCGCTGGCTTGCTTCTTATCGGGGCGAAGGTTTCCACTTGACCTGCCGCACTCGCGGAGCCGCCCGAATTTCTCACGCATCTTTTTCATAAAGCGGTTCGTTAATACCACTAATGGGTGCACTGTTTTTTACATGTGTATAATTCAAGCAAACTCTTGTGCGATGCAGAATTCAGACATAAAATTCTTTATTTATTACCTAACCTATACATATTGTTCATCTGCATGGAAATAAATGGGGGGATAAACGGCAAATGGTATTAGAAAACATTGATTTGTCTTCGATATAGCTGTGTATGTGATCGCTGTGATTAATATATTGAGATTCGTAGTGCAAAGAGATAAACGATGCAGTAAAATGGGCTGTAAGTCGTGTGTGCTGAGGCAGCTTCAAGTTTGTGGCAACTCTTTTACCTGCTAAACATTTACAGAGATTCTTATTTTATTGTTCACATATTGTCTAAGATTATTTATGAAACTATTCAAGGCTATCGCAAGGTTCTAATTTTTCCTTTACTGTTGAATCATGAACAGGTTTGATGACGCCACCCACATCACTGCAAATTGATCAAAGAAATTACTTGTTCAAAGTTGAAGTATCTTCATCATGGAATACTTTAAATGTTTTGTTGTATCACATCACCTCAGAAATAATGTCGTTTGCATAAACAAACTTTTTACCCGACTGAATATTATAATAGGGGAGAAGAGGAGAAATCTTTCAATGCAGTACGTGTGAGAAACTTGTAAGCATTAAATAGAGCGTGCACACTGCAAATAAACACGAAGAATGATTGAAAGAAAGTGACGGCATTTGTGAGTTTATATCGGGGAGTTGTTAGAGGGGTTTGTCGTCCTCCTTCATGCATAGTGATTAAAGATAGCACTGGAAGCACTCCCAAGATCACCGTGTAGGTCTTCTCGCTTTGTGGAAAAAGCGTGCTACAGATTAGTGGATATGAGGCAATTTGGAAAAGAACTATGCTTTCATGCATCAGGCTACTGTGGGCCATGTTTCTGATGTTCCTAAATAAATGTTGTCATTGCTCATGCTATCTGAGGTCAAATTATCACGACTCCATTAGTCATGATATGAATCGTTCAATGACCACGTCGTCAAGAATTATTGTTGATATCAATAGTGTCCACTATTCATACAAATACCACCATATGGATACAAAATAAAGACGAAGAATGTCAATGTCACTACTGCATGTGGATCACTATGATATCATATGCATTGGACCTCCTCTCTACAGATAAATGAAACCCCGTAGCCCGCTGCGAAGAGGCTGCATGCAATAAAGTGAAATCCTGCTGCATTGGTTAACACCGCTCTCCTGATGCATTGGTTAACACAGCTCTCCTGGTGCAATGGTTAACTCAGCTCTCCTGATGCATTAGTTAACACAGCTCTCCTGATGCATTGGTTAACACAGCTCTCCTGATGCATTGGTTAACACAGCTCCCCTGATACATTGGTTAACACAGCTCTACTGATGCGTTGGTTAACACAGCTCTCATGATGCATTGGTTAACACAGTTCCCGTGATGCATTGGTTAACACAGCGCTCATGATGCATTGATTAACACAACTCTCCTGATGCATTGGCTTACACAACCCTCCTGATGCATTGGTTAACACAGCTCTCCTGATTCATTGGTTAACACAGCTCTCCCGATGCATTGGGTAAAACAGCTCTCCTGATGCATTGGTTAACACAGCTCTCCTGATGCATTGGTTAACACTGCTCATCTGATGCATTGGTTAACACAGCTCTCCTGATGTATTGGGTAACACAGCTCTCTTGATGCATTGGTTAACTCAGCTCTCATGATGCATTAGTTAACACAGCTCTCCTGATGCATTAGTTAACACAGCTCTCCTTGTGCATTAGTTAACACAGCTCACCAGATGCATTAGTTAACACAGCTCCCCTGATGCATTAGTTAAAACAGCTCTCCTGATGCATTAGTTAACACAGCTCTCATGAAGCATTGGTTAACAGAGCTAATCTGATGCATTAGTTAGCACAGCTCTGCTGATGCATTGGGTAACACAGCTCTCCTGATTCGTTGGTTAACACAGCTCTCCTGATGCATTGTTTAACACAACTCTCCTGATGCATTGGTTAACACAGCTCTCCCGATGCATTGGTTAAACAGCAATCCTGATACATTGGGTAACACAGCTCTCCTGATGCACTGGGTAACACAGCTCTCTTGATGCATTGTTTAACACAGCTCTCATGATGCATTGGTTAACACAGCTTTCAAGTTGCATTGGTTAACACAGTTCTCATGAGGCATTGGGTAACACAGCTGTCCTGGTGCATTGGTTAACACAGCTCTCCTGATGCATTAGTGAACACAACTCTGCTGATGCATTGGTTAACACAGCTTTCTTGATAAATTGGTTTCACAGCTCTCCTGATGCATTGGTTAACACAGCTCTCATGATGCATCGGTTAACACAACTCTCATGATGCTTTGGTTAACTCAGCTCTCCTGATGCATTAGTTGACACAGCTCTCATGATGCATTAGTTAACACAGCTCTCATGAAGCATTGGTTAACAGAGCTAATCTGATGCATTAGTTAACACAGCTCTGCTGATGCATTGGGTAACACAGCTCTCCTGATTCGTTGGTTAACACAGCTCTCCTGGTGCATTGTTTAACACAACTCTCCTGATGCATTGGTTAACACAGCTCTCCTGATGCATTGGTTAACACAGCTCTCCTGATCTATTGGTTAACACAGCTCTCATGATGCATTGGTTAACACAGCTCTCCTGATGCATTGGTTAACACAGCTCTTCTGATGCATTGGTTAACACAGCTCTCCTGATGCATTGGTTAACACAGCTCTCCTGATGCATTGGTTACCATAACATCTTGATGCATTGGGTAACATAGCTCACCTGATGCATTGGTTAACACAGCTCTCCTGATACATTGGTTAACGCAGGTCTCATGATGCATCGGTTACCACAGCTCTCATGATACATTGGTTAACAGAGCTCTCATGATGCATTGATTAACATAGCTCTCCCGATGTGCTGGTTAACACTGCTCTCCTGATGCAAAAGTTAACACAGCTCTCATGATGCATTGGTTAACCCAGCTCTCACGATGCATTGGTTAACACAGCTTTCCTGAGGCATTGGTGAACACAGCTCTCCTGATGCATTGGTTAACACAGCTCTCCTGATGCATTGGGTAACACAGCTCTCTTGATGCCTTGGGTATCACAGCTCCTTTGAGGACATGACTAACGAAGCTTTCATAAGGCATTGGTTAACACAGCTTTCATGATGCATCGGTTAACACAGCTCTCATGATGCATTGGGTAACACAGCTCTCTTGATTCATTGGGTAACACAGCTCTCCTGATGCATTGGTTAACACAGCTCTTCTTATGTATTGGTTAACACAGCTCTCATGATGCATTGCTCAACACAGCTCTCCTGATGCATTGGATAACACAGCACTCGTGATTCATTGGGTAACACAGCTCTCCTGATACACTGTAGTAAACTGCAAGTAGCTGTTGTCAAGTCAGGGACGTTTGCAGAATAATTATACTTCTGGGAGGAAGGCTGCATCCTATAGATGGATTGGAGACTACCAGACATGGAGATTATGGAGTGTAGGGCAAGGTATATGCTACTTGTCCTAACATCATTAACTTTAGAAAGCCAATATCAGTTACCTTGAAGTAAACTACTGAGGTGAAAAAATAACGTGATTTTCTTCAAATGTTCTGGAATAAAAATAACTGGTTTCCTACTGAAAATAGGTTCAGTATTGGGCCAGGAAAAAAATATAATTACAAATATACAAATGGAGACATTTATTTATGATCGTGTATATATAT
>SDVV010044340.1:0-10165 GCA_016164225.1 Gammarus roeselii
GCATTTGTGCCTCCTGTCATGCTCTGCACTCTGGCCTTGCTGGGGTGTGGGGTGGTCTTGGGGCAACCAAGGTGAGAAACCAAGGTGAGAAACCACTTCCTCTTATCCGGTTTGTTGCTTTCTTGCCCTCTTCACCTCTTTTCAGAACATCTTGTTGTTCTCCTCAAAATTCCGTCACAACCGTCTGCCCCACTGGGCATCAGCATCCTTTCTGGCTCTCTTCACCACCCGCTTCACCTCGCTTCTCCTCTCTTTGTATCTCTCATAAGCCACCGCCGACTTCACCTTCAACCACTCCTCAAACGCTCCTCTTTTCCGTGCCCATGTCAGTTTGACTTCCTCGTTCCACCACTCGCTATGTATCCTTCTGCACCCGCCCACATAGCGCGCACCACTCACCTTCTTTGCACATCTCAGCAACGCATCCCTTAACGCCTCCCATTCTTCCTCCACATCTCTCAGGTCCTGTCCTCTCACATTGTTATATTCTTCCCTTAACGCCTACTGGAACTCCTTGGCTCTACTTCTCATTTTCAGTCTACTCACTTTCACTACCTCTCTTCCTCCTCTCACTCGTTTGTTGCCTTTCCACTTGAGCTCTTCTTATTAATCTACCTTCCACCAGCAGATGGTCAGACACTCTTCCACCCTCCCCTGCAATGTTCCAATAGGTATTCTCCCTTGCAATACAACAATGATACATCCATATTCGCTGAAGAGATGCCTCTGCAACCATCCCAAAGTGACACCAACTGCCCTGAAAGTAAAAACAAATGACTAGAGACACAAACTGTTCAAGCTGGGAGTAGCAACCACCCCTCAGCAACCATTTCTGTAAATACTCATCAGAACCTGAATTAAATTGCGATTAAACATATAAATGTTAGAAGTTCATGAACAAAGATGGATCACATTAAAATGATGATGGACTCAATTGACATTCTATGTCAGACTGAAACCGGGCTGTAATCTGACATTGACAAGACATTCATCGAGATTGACAGCTTCAATTTTTATAGAAAAAAAGAGAAATGATAGGAGGTGGAACTGTGATTTATGTGCAAGAAAAATATACCTCTCCTCGAGTAATGCTTAACAACAGCAATGAAGTTGATGACCTTTTGGTGAACATCCAGGTATGGAAAAACAGATAATTTGTTGTTGGTTCTCTTTACAGACCACCCAAAGCAAGTGTTCAGTCATTTCAATGTATCGAAGAAAGATTTCAAGAAGCTATCAGCTTAGGAAAGATGATGTACATTTTGGGAAATTTTAATGATCAATTGAAATTGTAATCCAATATAAAGCTGATTTTGAACAGACTCGGGCTGCATCAGCTTATAAAAAGTGCAACAAGAAATAATCCCAAACTATACTAGATCTGCTCATTAGTAACAATCTGTCTTCCATTGTTACCACAGACATGGACCCCAATTCTTCCTCTGACCACTATGAAATGAACTGCACCATTAACATCAAAAAAGAAAAGAAACTAGTATTCAAAATTACCTGTTATTCAAAAAGAAATTACACAGCGGATAATTTCAGAGCACAACTAGTGGAAAACGTCGAGATGATATAACCAATACATTAAACAAATAACGTCATGAAGCAAGCCCAAATACTTGCAGGCTATCTTCTCACATGTCTGAATGCTGTGGCCCTAACGGGAGCTTCAACAATGAGATCATGCCGGTTGAAAGGATTACTGAAAAACTGCATAATGAAATTGCACGTAATAATATTTCAAACGCAAGACAAAACAAACCTTCACTTGGTTGAAGTTATTTCTAATTCAAAATGGAAGATTCAAACAAGAAGTCAGTAGGGCAATAATTAAATTCCATCACAAGGAACTAAAATAGTGCAAAAACAATCAAAAAGAAACATGGAATGGACTGAAGAGAATTGTTCTCTACAAAAAAAGATCATTTCGCCTTCTTATCTGAATGCTCAAGCAACTTCAGAGAAGTTTAACAACCACTTTGCTGGAGTTGAGAAACAGGTTTTTGAAGAGGTAACCCAGAAAGCTTTTTAAGGATTACAGAGCCACGCAACTGATACGTGGAGTCCAAAAGCTTATGATGGAGACAGTGACCAAATAGCAAACGTCATATGGAAACCGAAGCAAGTATTGCAACACAGAGTAAAATGAGCTGTATATGCCTTGAAGAACACATTCAACAGGGATAGATGGTTTAGCCCTACAATATCTGAAAGACAGCCTGATAGTTACCTTGCCATATATCAGCACAGTTATTAACACCTCCGTAGCAAGTGGAAGTATTCTGGAGATCTGGAAGCATGCAATCATAAAAGCAACTCTTAAATCTGGAGACAAGAATGAACTATCCAACTTGAGATTGATCAGTCTTCTGCCTGTCCTATCCAAAATTCTAGGAAAGATAATATCTATCCAATTAATTGAAAACCTCAAATCAAACAAGCTGTGCAATGACTGCCAGTATGCTAATTGGCATAAATTGTCAACAGATGACGCACTTATGAGCATCACTGAAGATCTGTACAAAAAAATTTGATGTTGGGCAGATATCTCTGCTGGTATTGCTAGACTTATCAAAAGCATTCAACAGAGTAAGCCATGAATTTTTTTTTGGCAAGCTTCACAACATCAGAATAGACCCTACTTGGTTTGAAAGTTATCTGATGAATTGGCAACAATTGGTTATGCTTTATAACGCTGTTGCCGGGGTGGCTTTGGTTATCCCAAGCTATCAGCTACCCTGGTCAACCTATTCTTTTTTCTTATGCATGGGTTGCCCTGGTTGATGCTCATTTAAGTGAATAAATATATATTCCTGTATATAAGTACTGGTTCAATTTTCAAATCACTGAGTGCAAGAGGCTCGGATTCATTGTTGGTAATTTCCCACATTTCCTCTTGCCACTTATCTTGCCACTTATCAAAAGCATTCAACAGAGTAAGCCATGAATTTTTTTTTGGCAAGCTTTGCAACATCAGAATAGACCCTACTTGGTTTGAAAGTTATCTGATGAATTGGCAACAATTGGTTATGATTTATAACGCAACTATGTCAAATCCGACACAATTGCCTTTGAGGTCCTCAAGGTTTGGTACTTGGCCCCATGTTGTTCCTGGTTTTGTAAATGACATTGATTGTAAATGACCGAAAATTCACACAAGAATGGTAATGTACGCTGATGATGTTCAAATATTGCTTTCCCAAAAAAATGGACTCAAGCTCAACTCTGAAAAAAACAAAATGCATCTTGTTTGACATGAACTTGTAAAGAAAAGCAGTACCAATGAATTTTTCTTTCCAGGATGGGCAAATCTGACATTCCTGTTGAAAATAAAGGTATAAGTCTGGGAGTACGGTTTTATCACGATCTTTCCTTCAAACATCATGTAACTACTCTGTGTTGTAAGTTGAATGGAACACTTTAGTTCCTAAAGTACGCAAGAAAAGAACTGGATTTCAAATCAAGATAACTGATTGTCCATGCTTTAGTATTTTTTCACATCAACTACCATTTCAATTTGGGGGAAATGCACCAAAACTGTAAGAGTAAAAGTGCAACCTTGTATGAACTTTGCGACAAGAATAGCATGCAATGGTAACCACAGAAAATGAGACTGTATTAGTCTTCTCCCTGCAAAGTTACAGTGGCTCAATATCGACAACAAACTGGCACTCCATGAGTTGATCCGAATTCATTAAGATCTTCTAGAAAAACATTCACCTGTCAGCCAAAGGCACATATTTTCCCAAGGTGAAAAGAACAATCAATTCACAAGAAATAATGATACTCTGCACATTAAACACAGGAAAACAGAAACTGCCTGTCGAGCTTTTTCGATCACTGGACCAAAATCTTGGAACAACCTCCCAACAAGCCTCAAGAATCTTGAATCCAACAAGTCCTTCATGAAGAGGCTTAATGAACATCTGTTGATCGATCAATTCAAAACAATAACTTTGCCCACAAATACAAACTAAATGTAGTATACCAGTAACCAGAATATGCATTCTGTTCTTGAGCATGTCCGAAAACACCACCACCATAACTCTCAACATCGAGACACCATCTAATCGATTTTACTCAGACGATACCTATGTTTTCTATGTTGCTACCAATTACAATTGTCTTTGCCAATTACCTTGAGAGTTAACTAGCGTTTTGTCTATTTCTATGTTTTAAATGTTCCAGTCGTTTTAGTATAATTAAAATACGAACTCTGTATTTTTGAGGAACAATAGGCAGCTCCTAACTTTGACAAAAGTTAACTCTATTTTATTATAATTAAATGAATTATTTCTAACAATTACTGTACCATTTTTGATGATACAATCATTGCCTTATAAACTAACATTATGCTTTGTTTTCTATAACAGAATTATATTCATCCAACTTGTGTATGCCAGCATTGTATTATTTCTGATTGTCAATCATTTAATCATTTCCTACTGGTCTTGAAGTGTGTATATTATATATTCAATTGCTTGGTTTGTTTTTTGTGTATAATTTTTTTTGTATAACTTATGTCACCTACTTCATTATTAGTAAGATGGTTTAGACCCATTTTACAATATGTTAGTGCTTTTCGATTTCCCAACCCTATTTTGTATTCGTATTTTCTGTTTAATTCATGTTGTCCATCCAAATCTTTGTCATCATACAATAATGTAGACTACTCATTACAATATGTTAGCATATTTTGTTGTCCCAACCCCATGTTCTTGGGACTCTAACCCTGTGCATGCATTCCCCCCCACCCTCCCCATGTACTTGTTATTTTTCACACCCATGTATATTCTGTAATATATCCCCTCTATGTATTTTTTCCTTTTCAACTCCGCGCATCACTGGTTTTCCCAATGCTATGTAGCCGTGATTATTTTTGTCATAATATACATTTGCTGTTTTTGCACTGATACTATTGTAAATAATATTTTGCTTCATGTAATCCAAACCGGCGGCCCCTAGAGATGAGCTGCAACAAATTGAAATTAAACTCTCGTTTTTGTCAATTCAAATAATGTAGTTGATGATAAAGTTTCATGTCTTATGTCTAGGTATTTGATTATTTTTTAAGAATTGAAAACCCATTGCCAGATGATGGAAATAAATGATTTATTAATAATAATAATAATAATAATTGACATGCAATTTTAAGGCTTTCTCATCTCTTGGACTTCTGCAGTGGGTAATGAAGCTCATTTCTTTACTGACCAACAATATACCGGATCTGGTTTTCATATCTGAAGAGGATTGTGTTGGTGAGGTGTCTGTGCTGCTACTGCTGCCTAGCTGTCTGCATTCTCCTGTTGTCTTTATATCTTCAGTGGAGAGGAATCGGAGCGCAGGGTCAAGTGGGATTGGCATTGTTGGCACTAGGGAAGATAAGTTTTAATTTCAGAAGTTCTCTTAAATTGATTGGGGGTTAAAATGTAGCTACTCTTTGGTGTGTGAAGAATTTTTGTTCCTGCAGTCAATTTTGATGTCCCTCATTGAGAAGTTCATACCTCGCACGTCCGTTTGTTCTAGCTCTCCATGGGCTGTCAGGGCTTATGCCGCCCTTGCCTGAGAGAGGTAGGAGGCATGGCATGTCTACAAGCGGGCCAGGAGAGCAGAGGGCTGCAATTCAGCAAGTGCTCTTGGAAGGCTATCCATCAAGTCCTGAAAGAAGTCAAAGTCCAATTTACTATGTAGGCTGTTCCATGTCAGAAGAAAAGATTGGTTGCTTAGCTTTTGGCCATTTTGCTTGCCATGTGGTGAGATAATTCATGATTTGTGCGTGATGTGCAAAGTCTTTGCTGCCTTTTTTTTTGGAGTTTTTGTAGGTGCAGCTCCATCTCACCCAGCCCTTAACCAGTCTTTTGATCAAAGTCAGTCAAATGGACTTCTCTTGGTTAGGGGTCCAGAGTTTCTTTTTGGCTATTGATCTCAATTCCAGTATGGGCCCAGATGGCCTCCACCTGCATCTACTGCGGAGCTGTGCGGATGAACTTTCCCTCCCTCTTTGTTTGATATCTCAAAAATCAATGAGAGCAGTAACAGTTCCTGAAGTCTGGAGCAAATAGCTCGTTGTCCAATATTCAAGCCTAAATCTCACATTGATCCTCTCAATTAAAGACCTGTGAGTTTGACATCTATTTGCTGCAAGTCAATGGAACAAATAGTCTAATCTTGGTTGACTGAGTACCTTAAGAGCAACAAAAACCTTCCCATCAGGATGGTTTTTAAAATAACTGTAGCATCAAGAACCAGTTACTGTTGACATTGATGATGTTGGAAGGTGGATTGATGAGGGATATGTTGTTGATGTCATAATGCTTGACTTTTTTAAAGCATTTGACATGGTGATGCATGGTGTGTTTCTGTCTAAGCTAGAGTCCTTGGGTATTTGTAACTCATTGCTGGCCTGGATCTCAGAATTTCTGCAAAGTGATGGGTATTTACCTGGATAGTTACCTGGAGCCCCATGCTTCAGTCCAGCTCAGCACCTGCTGGGAAGAGGCAGCAAACAAACATGTAAGCAAGCAGCAAGGCGGCACCCACAACCTGCAAGGGAACAGGGAGCCAGAACGAGAGTGCGAGAGGCAAACAGAGCAGTTGCCATCGCGCCCGCACACTTCCCACCTAAAACGCAGGGCAGAAGCTGACCAAATAGAATTTTGCATGCCCAAGCAAACAACACGAAGCTAAAACAGAACGGCAGAAACCAGCAAAATCACACAGAGGCGGCAAACCACAAACAACCACCGCAGCAAGCACAAAAATCAAAAAGCATCAAAAGCACAACACACATCCGAAATAAAGCAACAGCCAGAAAACGAGAGCAGCAACCTGAGGGAAGTAAGTAAAATAGCAAGTTGCACAACACTAATGAAAACAAAATTAGACAATGCTTATTACAAGAGGGTCAGGACATGAATCAAATGCACACATTGTCCAGTGAAACAACATCACAGCAGAGTGAATTGGGAATTCAGAAGGATAACCCACTCTTGAACTCGTATAAACTAGTGGAAAGAACATGAGCAGGCAGTGAATTCCACATGGACGCATGCTTGTTGGCAAAGGAACGTCTAAACGTATCAGTGTGGCAGCAAGCAACACACAGCTTCAGTGGATGCCTTTTGGTGTGGCCACTTCCTGCCAACTCAGACGTGTGTGACATGTCAACACTGTGTTTGTGTGAGTGACAGCGTGAGCAGCGCAGTTGATGTGACAAGCGGTGTTCCTCAGGGCTCTGTCCCTGCACCACTACTGTTCTTGATCTAAATCTCATCTCACGTGGTCTTGTGTATTCATGTTTAAGGCATTTGCAAATTATCATAAAATTTATTTGAGATACACCCTTAAGGACTCTGAGCCTGCTATCCATGGTGTTCAGTCACTCCAAAGTGATTTGGATACAGTTGACTCTGTTGCAAGATCCTGGAATCTTGGGATTGAATCCAGACAAGTGTGTTGCACTGCACTTTTACTGAGGTTGCATTGATTATGGTGCTCTAGTTCCAGATAACCAGTTCTTCCTGCAAGGTGGAGAATTGAAGTTTGTCACCAAATCTAAAGACTTGACACGAGTATCAGATTCTGCTATCATATCAGTGTACATTGCATTTATCTGCCCTCTTATTGACTAAGCATCTTGCGTCTGAAACACTGGATATTGTGTGGATTGCAGACTGCTTGTGTCTATTCAGAGGAGATGGCCCAGAAACATTGATGGACTCTCTGAAATGGACTAAGGTAGCATTTGAGAAGCTTGGATTTGTTTGCTGTCAAGGGTTGCCTTCTGAGCGCAGACCTGATAAAAATTGGGGTGAATGGATGATTATTCATTTTATAGATCAATAACACTTTATTTGAGTATTTTATGATGTCTACTTTCTTGGGTTCTATTATTTGTCTCTGCCCTTTTTTCATGATGATATATTTTGCATTGGTTTTTATTATATGTATATCAAGGTAAGTTGAGACAAGGTGACCCAGGGAAGGGGGACTTGTAGGACCTACGGGACTTGAAGGACCCAGGGTTTCCGGAACCCGGGGGACTGGGAAGACCAGGAGGATTAAGGGGGACCCACTTGTATCTACCTCTGAATCTTGAAATCTTGAATCTTGAAATCTTTGCTCCCCCCTCACAAATCTACGTTGAACTACTTTCTATCTACGTTAAACTTACTTGGTATCTATGTTAAACTTACTCTGTATCTACGTTGAACCTAATCGCAGTCTACGTTGAACCTACTTTGTATCTGCCTTAAACCCACTCTGTATCTGCGTTAAACCTACTCTGTATCTGCCGTAAACCTACTCTGTATCTGCATTAAACCTTCTCTGTATCTACATTAAACCTACTCTGTCTATGCTAAACCTACTCTGTATCTACGTTAAACCTACTCTGTATCTACGTTAAACCTACTCTGTATCTATGTTAAACCTACTCTGTATCTATTTTAAACCTACTCGGTATCTACAGTAAACCTGCTCTGTATCTACGTTAAAACTACTCTATCTGCATTAAACCTACTCTATCTACGTTAAACCTACTTTTTACTGGAGTTGGTGTTACCTCCTTGCTCATCCGGTGCCTGCAGTAGGTCCTTCAGTGCGAGATGTGTCGCTGTGTGAAATAGTTTGTCTGCTGACATAGTGCAGTTGACGGAGTCAATTGCTATAAGCAAGCCCTGCCTGATAAGTTGTCTGACAAATTTTTAAATTTGTGTATAGAAATTGTATGCACATTGTTATGTAAGTATATATATATATATTTGTGTTTAAATGTTTCTTGTTTGTTCTTATAGGCGTGCACTGGCTCAGATAACAGTTCTAGCCTCAGTATCATTTTTCTACAGGGTCCTCCAGCAAAACGGATCTAGATTATTTATCAACTGCTAAGCTGTTTTCATCAATCATTTCAACTGGATGCAATGGGAGAGATAATATAATGGGCAGTTTTGGTTTGATACTTGAACAACTGTTGAGCTACTTACACTTCCTGATTTCCTAAACATTGACAGCAACTAAATTTTGTTATTCTAAGCCATGATTACAAAAGGAGCTGAGGCAATAATATGAATGTGAAGAAATCTCAGTACCCATGGCAACAATTCTTCTTGATGACAAACATAATGATTTGAATCAATAGTCTTCATTTTATTTATTCATTGGTCAATTGGTAGGAAGTGTTAAATCTGTTGAAAACTCTGAAACAAATGGAAAAGGATTTAAATAAGTCTGATTATTTCAAAATTTGACTTTGATCTTGGTTAAAACAGTCTTGGTTAAAACAGGCTGCACTCCTCTATTGCAATCACTAAATCTATAATAATGAATAACAGGCCTACACTACTACATTGTGACTAACAAAATAGCTGTGCAATAAGTTGCCTGAAGCACAAATTTTAGGATCTTTCACCACCATTGTTTTGCCAAGTTTTCCCGGTTCTGGTGTGCTGTGGCTTTTGTGCCTCCTGTCATGCTCTGCACTCTAGCTGTGCTGGCTTGTTGAGCAGTTGCAACCACCAAGGTGAGATACAATTCAAGCAATTTAGAAAGCTATAAAGGTAAGGGTCTGCACACTCGGGCAGGTGAAAACTCCGTCAGCAATCCTAAAGGAAACACTGATACTAAAACTAAAGACAATCCAGATGGTATGGTGGATCCAGTACTAAAGGAGACTTTGTCAAAACAAGTAAAGCAATTCAAGCAGGGAATCTATTCCTGCTACAGTATGGTTGATTTACTTAATGATAATGCAGTAGTGTAACAAGAAGTCAAGCAACACTACTTACCAGGTAAAATAGGTGTGAACTGCTAAGTCTGGTGCACAAAGGGGGTGCTGGATACCAGTTTACAGCTGAGCCGTTGACAAATGACTAAAGAGTTGAACAGTCACTTCAGGGCAGCCTCAAGCTTACTGCAGAGGCGCAAGGCAGCATAGGTACTTCAGATGGAGCTAGTTCCAGATTGATTCAAACAGGCTGGATAACTATCGCAAACACCTTCAGTTGTCACATGCAGCTACACCATGCAGAAAAAGAGGTCGAGCACTAGATAAGGCAGTAACAAAAAAAGGTGGGAGTGCCTGGAAGTACGATGGGAAAAGTGAGTAGCTAAAGCTAGTGCAACAGGTTGGCATATTGGTGAATGATACAGCATGTGTATA
>SDVV010044341.1:0-10165 GCA_016164225.1 Gammarus roeselii
ATATATTATCTATATATCTACGAAGGCAGTGAACGCACACGGCATCACAACATAAGGAACATTAACTACTTCAATTCTACCTGAATAACCACCAATTGGATGAATCAAATAAGACTAAGCCGCCAACGAGCCGATCAACTCTGTAGGGTAGGAGGTGTGTCTAGGTTGCGATAAAACACTAGGATGCGAGAGCTTATCTCACAATATCAATTGCTTCTCACATACATTGAAACACTGATCTGGAAACACGATACGGAAACAATAGCTAGCAGTTTTCGAAAGCGGTTACTGAGTTAAGGGTGTGTTCATACTTCAGCGATGAACGAGCTGCATGGTGTGAACAACGCCATAGACTCGCCTCATGTTCTACAAGCCGCCCACCGTAGTTGCCATACGATCATCGTAATTAATACCTATTAATGCCTCGCACCGATCACAAGCTCGCGCACTAACTTTCATTCCATGAATTTCCTGGTTTAGTGTTATAAACGATTTTGAGATGTTTAGTGTGATTGTCACCTGGTAGAGAAGGAGGTTAATAGCTCCGGTATATAGTCAGAAGATGTGGTAGGGGCAAGCGTGGTTGCAACCTAAATAACATCTGAAATCGTAGACCTGTGTTGTACTTGATGCTGAAACGAATGCTTGCATAAAATTAGTAAATATTATTTAATCGACTCATTGGTCCAGACAATCAACCACCCTCGTCAAAGTTGACAGTTCTGCATGAACTCCTTTTACTGTGTCTGCAACCCTTCATAATCCTTACCCTCGCTAGGCTGTCCTATTCTGCCACTCTATGGTAGCATTGATCAACCGCGAGACAGCCGTGAAACTAAGTTTATTAATCCTGTGTCTATGTATGTGTACAACTCAATGTCACTTCCATATCACTTCCTCTTTCGAATTTTGTCGTTCCATATTATTTTTTTCACTTTTATATTGAAACAATATCAAAGCTACTCTTGCTCGTCACTCTACTGAGTATACGGAAATGCAATGAAGAATATTTAATTTTAACAAGCACCTACATATTTACGTCTGAATTTGAAACGGGTATAATACGATGCTTAAAAAGTTTTGTATTTGATTTGATTTGATTTAAGCCTCATTTCCACCGAAGCCTCAACTTAGTCATAATAGGCTCCCCCGTAGGGCTCGACAATCATGGATTCCAGTCGGTTCGCACGCGTCGGCACGCGAGAAAACCAACGTCGTCAAAGTTAAACATTTTGAAGATTTCAGTCGTGTCAGACGCACGCTGGTGCGCACAAAAAAAAATGTTTAGACAAAATGGATCTCCGCCTTCAATCATTTAGAACTTGTAGAGTAATATGTATGCACGCCATTGCCCACAGGTAGCTTCGTCGAGATTAGTACAAGGTTCACGGCTACACGTGCAATGTCGACTCCGACAGCAACGCAACACAATATTTTACAGCTACGCGGTCTAGTTGTATTAGTACAATTTATTTATTCAGGCAAGATAAAGACTCAGATGAAACGACACGAATCCTCGTCTTCAACTCCTTAGAACCTCATGAGTAATATGTACACACGCCAGTGTGCACAGATAGTATCGTCGAAATTGATACAAGGTTCCCGGCTACACGGACAAAGTCAGCTCCTACAGCAACGCAACACAATGTTTACAGCTACGAGGTATAGTTTATTTCTAGTACAATTTATTTATTCAGGTAAGATAAAGACTCAGACGAAACGAATCCCCGCCTCCAACTCCTCAGAACCTCATGAGTAATATGCACACATGCCAGTGTGCACAGATAGTATCGTCGAAATTAGTACAAGGTCTACGGCTCCACGGATCAGATTAACTTCAACCGCAACGCACCACAAGGTTTATAGTTACGCGGTAGGCGTCAACAACAGAAATTACATATGGTCCGCACACGCGCGACCAAGCACGGAGTGAAAAAAACATTTATCTATAAAATTACAAACAGGAACTCTAGCAAATGTACACTAGCATTACTTTATTAAATTATGGGTCGCTAAGAGGAAGGAAAGGGCAGTTTCATCATGGGCTGAAAAACTGCTCAGATGATTCACATCATAACTATGTTTTAGAGGGCAGAGGTCCCTCGGGTCCCAAAGAAGCCCGATAGGTCCCGGAGGGTAACCCAAGTCCCCAGGGTCCCACGAGCTCCCGGGTCCTTCGAGTCCCCTCGTCTCAGCTCGTCTGGGCTTGTCTCGACTCATTTTGGCCAGTCTTGACTCGTCGCGCTCAACTCGACTTGGCTCGACATGTTTCGACCGATTTCGACTCACCTCGACCAGGCTCGACGTGGCTCTCCCCCTCTGCGCTAGTAATCATGTGAACTGTAATAACAAATTTTTTCACCCAAGCATTTTAGAGTGGGAGTGAGGTGGCAGAGGTACCTCTTGTCCCAAAAGAGCCCGACGAATCCTGGAGGGTAACACAAGTCCCTCGGGTCCCCGAAGCTCCCCTGGTCCCTCGAATCCCTTTGTCTCAGCTCGTCTCGTTTGTCTATGATCTTTTCGGCCAGCCTCGGCTCGTTGCACCCAACTCGACTTGCCTCAACATGTTTCGACTGATTTTGACGCACTTCGACCAACCTCGACGCGGCTCTCTCCCTCTGCGTCAGCAATGATGTGGACTGTAATAACTAATTTATTTAATCAAGCACTCCACATTTATACATTCCTCTGTTTATGGGTTTTACAGCGTTGGGAGGGGGGAGCAGAGGTTTCAGATCTCAGAGAGGCCCCAAGAGGGTCCCACAGTTTCTCTAGAGGGTTTCAAAGGGTCTCAAGGGTGTCCCAAAGGGCCCCAGAAGGGTCCAAGTGGGTCCCCCCAAATCCTCCTGGTCTTCTAAGTCCCTCGGGTTCCTGAAACCCCGAGTCCCGCAAGTCCAACGAGTACCCCCCTTCCCTGGGTCACCTTGTCCCATCCAACTTCGATATATATAATAATAACAAATGCAACATTTATCACCATGAAAAAAAGAGCAGAGAAAAATAATAGAGCCCAAGAATGAAGAAATACTAAAATAAAGTGTTAATGATCTATAAAATGAATAATCATCCATCCACCCCAAAAGTTTCGTATTATACCTACATTGATAATTTTTCAGTCAAGGTTATTTGACGAATCATTCCGTTTTTAGAAAAATAAGCTATAAAAAACAAATTTTCTGTTATGAATTTAGAGGTGAATTTATGTAGGCAACGTATCTAAGTTCTGAATTGGAAACAGTTTTAGCCTCCAACTCCTGATGAGGTCGAACCATCCCAACAACGAGTGTGCTGCGTGGTCACTGGTCACGCAATACGCACCTCTACACTGTTACAGAATGCGCAGAGTGGGTTAATACACACTGAAAATGTGAAACTCCAATGATTGATCTTACCATCAAGACCTGACGTCGTCATACGTTCATCAAACTCACCTTTGGAATCGCATTTTACTCTCTAATCCGCCATTTTAAGTCGCTATACGTTCTTCAAACCACCCTTTAAAGTTGCCTGCTGATCGTCAAGCCGTCCTTTGAAGTCGTCATACGGTCACCAGGCCTCCCTTTGGAGTCGCCTTCTGTACTCCAGGCAATCCTTTGAAGTCACTGTACGTTCTTCAGGCCCCCTGTGGAGTCGCCTCCTGTTCTCCCAA
This sequence comes from Gammarus roeselii, assembly GCA_016164225.1. Lineage (NCBI taxonomy): Eukaryota > Metazoa > Arthropoda > Malacostraca > Amphipoda > Gammaridae > Gammarus > Gammarus roeselii. The sequence goes on from SDVV010044341.1 coordinate 3,650, forward strand.
CCGTTCTTTGAAGTCGTCATACGGTCACCGGGCCCCACTTTGGAGTCAACTTATGTTCTCCAAGCCACCCTTCGAAGCTGTCAAACGTTCTCCAGGCAGCTCGAATTACCATTTGAAGAGGCTCCTGTTCTCCAAACCGCCCTTTTAAACCGTTATACGTTCTTCAGGCTCCCCTTTGGAGTCCCCTCCTACTTACCAGGCCGCCCTTTGAAATCGCCGTATGTTCTTCAGGCCCCAATTTGCAGTCGCCTTCTGTTTTTCAGGCCGTCATTTTAAAGTCACCATACGCTCGTGTGGTCTTCCTTTGGAGTCGATTCATGTTCCCCAGACGCCCCATTGAGGTTGCTGTATGTTCTTCATGTCCCTCTTTGGAGTCGCCTTTAACTTCTTAGGCCTCCCTCCAAAGTCGCCGTATGTTATTCAGGCCAACGTCTGTGTTTGTAGACTTGCCTTTTGTTCTACAAGACATCCCTAAAAGTCGCCCTTTGGTCGTCAGGTTCTCCTTTGGAGTCGACTCCTGTTCTCTAGGTTGCCATTCAAAATTGTCTTACGCCCTTCAGGCCCCTCTGCCCTGGAGTCGAGCCGGCCCATGGAATCGTCATACGTTCTTCAGGTCCCTCTTTGTAGTCGACCTGTTTTGCAGGCCGCCCTTTGGAGTCGCCTTTAGCTCTCCAGTACACAATTTGAAGTCGTCACACGTTCTTCAGGTCCCCCTTTGGAGTCGCCTCCTGTTCTCCAGGCCATTCCGTGCAGTTGCCATACGTTCTTCTGGTTGCCCTTTGGAGTGGCCGCCTGTTCTCCAGGCCGTTCCTTGCAGTCGCCATACGTACTTCTGGTCGCCCTTTGGAGTGGCCTCCTGTAATCCAGGCCGTTCCTTGCAGTCGCCATACGTTCATCTGGTCCCCCTTTGGAGTCGCCTCCTGTTCTCCAGGCTGTTCCTTGCAGTCGCCGTACGTACTTCTGGTCGCCCTTTGGAGGGGCCTCCTTTAATCCAGGCCGTTCCTTGCAGTCGCCATACGTTCTTCTGGTTGCCCTTTGGAGTGGCCTCCTGTTCTCCAGGTCGTTCCTTGCAGTCGCCATACGTACTTCTGGTCGCCCTTTGGAGTGGCCTCCTGTAATCCAGGCTGTTACTTGCAGTCGCCATACGTTCTTCTGGTTGCCCTTTGGAGTGGCCTCCTGTAATCCAGGCTGTTACTTGCAGTCGCCATACGTTCTTCTGGTTGCCCTTTGGAGTGGCCTCCTGTTCTCCAGGCCGTTCCTTGCAGTCGCCATACGTACTTCTGGTCGCCCTTTGGAGTGGCCTCCTTTAATCCAGGCCGTTCCTTGCAGTCGCCATACGTTCTTCTGGTCCCCCTTTGGAGTCGCCTCCTGTAATCCAGGCCGTTCCTTGCAGTCTTCATGCGTTCTTCTCGTCCCCCTTTGGAGTCGCCTCCTGTAATCCAGGCCGTTCCTTGCAGTCTTCATGCGTTCTTCTCGTCCCCCTTTGGAGTCGCCTCCAGTAATCCAGGCCGCTCTTTAAAGTCTGCCAACAGTCGTCAGGCCCGTCCCTGGAGTTGCCTCCTGTTCTACGATTTCAATGCATAAATAGTTCACGAGTATCAAAATATGTTACTAAGTTCGTCTGCATAATAGGAACTTGCTAAATAAAATGATCATGTCATTGACTGTAAATTTGAACGGTATTACATCAATACATTTTTTTAGATTTTGGAGTATTGCAAATTGATTCGTGCTTCATGCGTGAATATGTCGAGCACGGCAACATTTTTGATCATGAAGACGGTGCTACATGTTCTTGATGGTATTATTCAATGTATTAAATCTGCACACTGTCGAGCTCATCTTTATAAATGCAGTCCAAATGAACGATGATTGCTCGGAATATCAGATATAAACGTGGCTTAGATAGCATTGAAAAGAATAGTCCTACATTTATATGGCACCCAGTGTTACAATATGCAAGTCACTGATTTTTTCTGAGACCCTATTTTCCTCTACTTACCCAAGCAGGCTATACCCCCCAATCTCTCCTCGCGCCACCGTCCTCCCATCCCTTGTCACCTCGCTGGCTACAAGGGCCCTGTTCCACAGAGCCCTGGACCAGCCAGTTTGTTGGTGACGCTGAGCCAAACAACACGGTAGGTGGAGAGCTCCTCAGGAACCTGGCCGAAGGTGCTGAAACATTTTAAGAGCCTTGCTGTTACGATAGGGTGTCGTGCTGTCACGATAGGGTGCGCGCTCTCACGATAGAGTGCCGGGAGGCGGCTTACAAATATTCCGTCCTTTTTTTAATGATATCCAACACTTTGATAACTCGTCAAAATCCCCTGAAAGTGCAGCCAAGCTGGTCATGGAATCTATAATGGCATATCCCATTGAGGTGTAACGCAACAAGCACAACTGAGGTCTAACCTCTTTGATAACTGTTAACCCTCTCGAGTTAACTCCGACTAACTGAGGTCTAACCTCTTTGATAACTGTTAACCCTCTCGAGTTAACTCCGACTAACTGAGGTCTAACCTCTTTGATAACTGTTAACCCTCTCGAGTTAACTCCGACTAACTGAGGTCTAACCTCTTTGATAACTGTTAACCCTCTCGAGTTAACTCCGACTAACTGAGGTCTAACCTCTTTGATAACTGTTAACCCTCTCGAGTTAACTCCGACTAACTGAGGTCTAACCTCTTGATAACTGTTAACCCTCTCGAGTTAACTCCGACTAAATATTATACAATTTGAACCAACTGAGTGTGTTGATGGGCTAACGTTAGTTAGGCCGCGTCTTGACTGGTGATGCTGTCCTGTATCCATTGAATAAACCTGGCCCAACAGAGCATACATAAAAAAGGCTGCTTCTACTCCAAGTTGAACTGAACGCAATTCTAGAATTACGTAGTAAATAAATGAATGGAGAGTAAAATCGCCATGAGTTGTCGTGCAACTTCAGTCAAGCCGATTGCCTTTTTTTAATTAGATTTGTTTGTCATAGACACGGAAAATCAAATTAGGTGTTAAAACTAAGAATTGCTGGATATAACCATTATGCTGATAAATGGATAACCTCCAGGAAGTGTGGGAATGGTTACCAGCACCCTGATAGGGTGCCCTCTGACCTAGCAAAAACTCTCTCCAGCTTTTTTTTTTTTAATAGGCCTCCAGTACTATTTTTTTCAGTGCTTCTATCTTCAGCAGAAATTAGAATCGAAATCAACAGCGATTGAATTGCACTATTGGACGTGCCTTGCCGCCGATAATTGACATTTAAGGAAATGATATTGACGAATAATGCCCTGTAAGAATGTAGACTGAACATCCATGAACATTCATGCATGACGGCGTCCAATGCATTTTGGATAAGCAGTTCAAAAGGCCCAGGCCATGTGACTCCCCATTAGTGGCGTTTCATATTATTTGAGAAAATGCCAGTACAAGGAAGTCGCACCTTAGAACTACCTATATCAAAAAAAGAATATTTATTGGGCAATGCAACAGAAAATCTAGTATGATAATTTCGGTCAGATCTTTACCATAACATTTGTTTAGTTGCCCCGTTGGCACCGTGACGTAGATTGCTGTGTCACTCAGCGACTCAACCCCATACGGTTTCCTCGTTCCGTGAAGGCAGATGTGGGCAGACCCGAGTAATGAGAAATCGAATCGGTACCTCAGTCAGGCAGTCCCTGTTCAGGCCTGCTGGTAAGCTGGTAAGCGATAGAAAACATGGCATTCTGATACAACGACATCCTCCCAAGTCTTAAAAATCAACAAAGTGAAACTCCCCATTTAAATTTTGAGAATTCTATCATTGTACGCCCGTCGCTTCTCAGATTTGTGTTGACGATGAGTTGCCTGCAGACTCTTGTGTCGGTTGGACGGAGCAAATGGGTGAAATTCCCTTTCGTTAAAGAATGCCCATTGTCCACGGACTCAGAGTCCACCAGCACGGATGTAAATTTTTGCCTCGTCACTCACGTTCAATGACCGCAGATGGAAATTTTCACCAGTGAAGGTGGGCTAGAACTGGCTCAGATTTAATATCATGACACTCTTCATCTAGCATTTCCTTCTTTATGTCACGAATCTCAGTGTGGCGTAGCTTAACAAAAAAAAACTTTCAACACACCACAGTGTGGCTTCTACTGCTCTCGTCTGGGTTATGTTCTTTATTGTATCTTTGATGTATTCTGAGAATAGAATGACTATCATTCTCCATCACGACATCTTCTATCAAAGAACTGGTACTAGTCAGAGTTGTGTAACTCATCCTCTGAAATTTCGGGAGAGCTCACTATTTCTATGCCTCCCAGTCGAGCAGGGAAAGCCATCAGGTTTCTAAATAGGAGAAAACCTTTATTTTCGATTGGAACAAGAATAAATCTGTTAGCAATTACATCTTTGAACGGCTTCAGAAGATCCTTCTGCCTGGCATCGTTCGCATTACAAATGTACAACGATGCCTTGGTACAAATGTGCAAGTTGTAAACGCTGAATGAGGGTCCGTCTCAGCAAACTGTGGCAATTTTTCCAACCGATCACACCACGTTACAATTTAGGATTTCTATTCCAAGCTAGGATTATGGATATCGTTGCCCTTCGACTGACATATTGACAGCTTTGTCGCAGATTTTTTTTTGCATTATTTACCTCGTCGTCCTTCACAATCACATGAGATTTGGATGCGTTCGAAAAATAACCAAACTTTCAACCTCATTTTTCGAGAGCTGTTCTCCTAAGCTTCATATGCTCCATTGTTCCTGATACTGACATGTCATCCGCTGATGTAATCACTTCAACATTAAAAGGACTACCACCATGCAGCGGTGGACAAGTTAGTGGACAAGCTACCAGCCACTGCAGCGGTGGACAAGTCAGCAAACGAGTCCCCAGTCCTTGCAGTGATGGACAAGTCCCTAGACGAGCCGTCCATTTCTTCGACGGGAATCACAGAATCCGAAATCCCGTTCCATGGGAACTTTTGAGCGGGTTAACTCCTATAGCGTAGGCAGCCATGGCAACTAGGTCATTCTGAATGGTTTCCTCACTAGCAACAATTTTTTTCCCACCAATTCTGTAAAAGACTGTGGGTGAGCTATACACAATTCTTACTGAAGTATTTAAACTGGGGCCAGTAATTCTTATAGTTAACAACATTGAATACATTTTCTGCGTCAGGCTGAAAAATGCCTTCAAAATTGTCCTCGTGCTGCATGCGTCTCATCGCATGCTCTGCAGCTTCACCATCGCCGCGCTGGCCAGAGCAGAGTTGGAGAGGTCCATTTCCCTCCACGAGGTCTGGGCTCACGATGTTCATGACTGCGCTGCTGATGATTCGACGGACAACTTCACCGACACCAACGGGACAAATGCCAGGATTTTTGTCCAATGTAATCAATTGTGATGACGTGTACGCCTGCAAGCTGGGAGTCGTAGTATCATCCGAGGAGTCGATGGCACTCACATTCTTGCGAGAGCGGCGATAGCACTGCACAGGTCATGCGCACAAGTTCCGTAAGATTGATGTGTTTAGAGTCAAGGAAGGCCTGCAGAGCCCTTGACGGCGCACGCAATGCGGCGGACGAGCGCGGAGTCTAGACGATCAAACGTGATGTAGTTATTGTCGACAGTCATGGCTCGTCCAGCTATCTCTCCCTGCTGACAGGATACTGAACGCGGGGCGTCTCTGTACGCCTAAGCCGAACTGTTGCTGGAACCAAACAGATTCTATTGAATTTCGAATTGCCTGCACCAATCGATGTTCGAACATGTGGCTTCCCATACGTATCCACACAGGTATCGTCCCTACTTTCTAAAACAGCGTCATCTTGAGATGTATATCCCAATATTCATCCACAAGGGCTCACGCTGTCAATCTGCCTTCACTGGCCTTCTTCGACATTCTCCTCAAAGCCAGATCGGACGGTAGATCGACTTCCAGCCTAGTTAGACCAATGCAATTGTGGTGGAAACAGCGCTCGCACTGATGACGTGTTCTAATATGCACCAATCTACAAATATAACAACGACTATCATCTTGTTCCTCTTTTAGGCAGTACAGCAATAGGTGGTTACAAAACAAATGAAGGCATAAGCGCAGGTGGAAGCAAATTAGGTATGCATGACAATGAAAATCATTTGCTTTGAAAACTGAAGGAAAGAGAATCAGAGCAATAACTAAATGATGTACCTCATTTCGGTATAAAAAATTGTGATCGAACGTATCAATGTTCCCATACGATGATCCGTCCCACACTCCCAACAATGGTCGTCTTGCATCTACAACTACGATCTGTTCAGCCCTCACATTGATTATAAATTCTACTCTCACAATAAGTATCAGCTCTGTACCCACAGAAATTATCATTTCTGCACTCAAAATAAGGCTTAGCTCAGTGCCCACAACAATGACCAGTTCTGCACTCATAATAAGGCTTAGCTCAGTGCCCACAACAATGATCAGTTCTGCACTCACAATAAGGCTTAGCTCAGTGCCCACAACAATGATCAGTTCTGCACTCA
>SDVV010044342.1:0-10165 GCA_016164225.1 Gammarus roeselii
AGTAAGCGTTTTTTCTTTTGCGCACTAGCGTGCGTCTGACACTGCTAAAATTTTCACATTTTTTCTAACGTTGAAAGCGTTGTTTCGTTTATTCCTCGCGCACTTAGGCGTGCGAGCCTACTGGAATCAATAATCATCGAGCCCTACGGGGGAGCCTATTATGACTCACGTTGAGGCTCTGGTGGAAATGAGGCTCAAATCAAATCTTATTTCCCTTCAGACTCTCCTCTTCTTTACCCTTTACTATCTCTCCTTTTCTCCCCTATCCTGATTTGCTTGACTTTTTATTTACCTCATTTGCATCTTATGACTCCTTCTTAACAACTCTCCTAATAGTCGCTGAACACAAACACACACACATACACACGCACGCACACACAGACACACACACACTCAAACATTCACATACCGGTTCTAGCTTTTCTCCTTTCGGGTGGCAAATAACAGCCAAGTTGCGCTCTTTCTTTCATGCAACTTTTTTCTACGACTATTCCTTCTTCTTTCCATTCTTGCTGTTCTCATGCGTGAAATTTCCTACACCTAGTGTAGATCTCATGCATGTGATCCCTGTTTTCTGTCTCTTCATCTTCCCCCTCAGCAGGTGTTGGAGCGCGTAGCCCACACCTGAAGGACTACTTCGGATCCTTGGGGCTCTGAAGCAGGGTAGGTAGTGTGTTATACCTCCTTACTGCCATCCGGGGAGTGCTGGGACCATATGGTCTCAGCACCTTAGGAGTTCATGTACCTTCTGTGGCACCCGTACGTACAATAGACGTTCGCCGCGTAAAGGACTTTGACTGTGCGCGGTAGTAAACCTTAACTTGAACATTGAAAAAGAAGAAAAACAAAGACTAACTTGATGCAGCACTGTTTGCTGGTTTGACATTCGGCGCCAGAAGGACGATGACTCCAGTGCGCTAGAAAGCCTGGTCACTCTAATCTAATCGAATCCTCTATCGCCTGCTCACCTTGGAACGGGCTACTGAGATCTTTTCCCACTCTTTTTTGGAATGATTTTGCACTTTGGGGTCACTCACTCCCGTTGTAAAGTGGCCTCTGCCCCTCGGCAGCGGCGCCTCCCTATATTGTGATTAATATTGCCGAGTAGCTTAAAAAATGCGTTTCTAGTTTGATTGCATTGTTTTTGATGCTTCCCAACTGCGATTATCAGTCTTTTAATTGTGTTATTGTATAATCATCTTTTAATATCCATTATTTCGTTTAATTAAAATTCCACATTACTACACCAAGTATGTATCATAGACCTGCTTTTACAATACGTTAGAACATTATGATCTGACTGCCCCATGCCCATGTATTTCTTAGTTAGTTTATAAGAGCAATCATGGCTTTGCGTGAATTATATTTGCTCCATGAAGTAGATTGGGATAAGAAGTCCAATTGAAAGAGTGCATCTGATAATCGCGCTGCACTTGTTAGAAATAAAAACTGAAATTCCATTGCTGGATGAAAGAAATTAACGATATAATACAAATAGTAGTTGCGGCTCTGCTCTTTGCCTACAGAAAATGAGGTTGCCTTTTCTTATTTCAGTGCGACACGCTCTCTGTGTCAGGGAACTCTTACGTGAGTCCTAAGCGACCTCTCTTCCTCGCTCCGCTTTCCTCCTCACTTATTCTGGGCGGTTCTGTGTCCACCTATTATTCTCCTCCGCTACCGAGAGGTAGGCGTATCCTCTCATTTGCTGTTGCCTCACCCGGCGTGCAGAAATTGCGCGGTTTAAACTTCTTAGCAGTTGGTATGTTATCAAGAAATCTTGCTAGGTCACTACTTATCATACTGTTTGGAAGTCTGCCAGTAAGACATAATTTTATCGAATTCGGGCTTAACTGCTGAGTTCACAATGTTTTGCCCCTTGCCCTGTTTTGGCCTCTTCTTTCGCTCATCCTTGACCCACTCCGCTGTAGTTGCCGACACACTGATCGTGCGTTGAAAGATAGTTTCCGGCTTGTGACCCAGGCTTGACGGCGCTTATCTGGCGCCATCATCCTACCTACAAAAATCAATGGTCTCCAGGCCGCTGCGCTGAAACGCTGTGTTGATCAAAGATGTAAGACTTCGATTGCTGAATGCTCTTTATTTTCATAGTTTTCCCATAGTGGAAGCGCTCTGGCCGGCAAGTACGTCCTCCTACCAGTGAGGCTCCAAGGTGAACAGCCTGTTTCGGTACAGGGTGCATAAGATCCCTCACACATTTGAAAGCTGAGGTCCTTACCTGAAGTTCCTCTTTGTGAGGGTACCTGCAAAACAAAATGGCGGAACAAAGAAAAAGTGAATAAAGACAAGATGGTTGCGCTGGCATAGTGGTGTGACTGATATGTTGAGCCTGGATCATGGCTCTCAACGAGATAGCGCGGAGACCCATGAAAAATGGGTACAGGTGACGGCGTCTCCACTCAAGCAAGGCGATGAAGATAAGAGCAATGACAACAACAATGCAATATGTTTGTTTCTTCGTTTTAAATCTCCGGTGGAAATGAGTCCCAAATCAAATTAGTTTTAAATAAAATTATTACGTTTTTTTTCCGTGTCCGTTTCTATATTATTGCAGTTTTACACTAAAGGTTTGGTATGTCAATCTACATTGGGTGATGGGGTATGTTTATAAGCTACTAAGAAATAGCTCAGGCAATTCCGTTGCATTGATTGATCGTGACAAGTTTTATTACTTTTCCGCATGGCCGATTTCCTCAGTCCTGGACTACTTCCAGCGCCGCTACTGTCACCTGAGGCTGCTGAAGGAACACCTTTTCCAGAAAGTGAACTCCTTCGTCCTAGCTAAAGACTCGCCCCTGCTGCCCTCCTTCAACTTCTTGTGAGCATATCCCTAATTTTTCTGGGACGCATTTAGCATATCGTCTTGAAGTAATGGTTAACATTGAGGAAGTAGCTACATTTCAAGACGAGTTTTTATAACTGAATCTCCAGCGTCGTGCTCCGCAATGAATGTTTCAAAAGCAAACTCGTTAAGTGCCTGGTCTATCGCAAGTGGTAAGTTCCCACATTGAAGTGAAAAGTCATTTGAACTGCTGTGGCTGCCAATTCTCGTGTCTAGGAACTGTGCTTGCGGCGATTAAGACGACACTTCCTGTTTTCTAATATCATCACTCAGGGCGGATAGCATTCATTCCAACCGTTCAAATTGTCACTTTGTTCAAGGGCACTTGTGTACTTCACTATGTTTCTATTTCAATGGAGTTGTTATGCAGTCACCGACAATATTTTGTTGAGCTTAAAATGAATATTTTTCTAGAATTTAAAACATATATTTGATCATTTTGAATGAACTTATTCCTACGTTGGTATATGAACGAATCATATACATGAATTCAATTTTTTTTTACCAATATTCATTCGACAGGGAGAAAAAAAATTTGCTCCTTGAGCAACATCGTTCAAACTAGTCTACACTGATCAATTTCAAAATCAAATCATCCACATAGAAAAAAATCCCGACTCGTTCCGACCAAACTTCCGTCACGTGACTCGTTCTGACGGCTCTACTGAAACCGCCTAAGTTTCGCCGTTGCCAATTCGCAAACGAATTGCCAAATTACGAAGTGATTCCAGGGTGGGAATTGGCGAACTTCTCTTATTAAACTGTGCTACAGTTCGTGTTCTCCATAATTCGTATGTATTAGCGTGCACCCTCACCGAAGCACAGGCGTGTACTTCTTGGTGTTCATTAATATGCTCTATACATATTTTTGAGGAGTAAATCGTAAACGACTGTGCATTTTCGTAAATAACGTTTTTTTTATCATGTATGCATAATAACTTAACATGAGCGATAGTTTTTGAAGTTCACCTGAACTTGAAAAAGAAAATTTCAAATTGTTCTCATAGTTTTTTTTGCCCCAGTAAAAATTCAGATGGGAAGATCACAGCTCTATCTGATGTCTTAATATTATGTATTCTGCAGTCTATCCAAGCTTCGTGACGGCGGAGTCCTGGAGAAACAGAAGGGTGACTGGTGGGACAAAAACAGATGTCAAGGGGAAGAGTCTGCTTACGTTCAACTCGGGATGGAAGAGGTGGGTCTCAACATAGCATACGGTGAGCCATGCCTGCCTCTTGGCAAGCTATGTGAGCGACGTCAAGAGCCCTCATCTTCAATTGCACTGTAATAGTAACTTCCTTAAATAGAGCTGATAAAGTTTGTATCGATCACTAGAGCCCTCATCTTAAATAAGTGTAATACAAAGTTCCATAAATAGAGCTGATAAAGTTTGTATCGATCACTGGAGCCCTCATCTTAAATAAGTGTAATACAAAGTTCCATAAATAGAGCTGATAAAGTTTGTATCGATCACTGGAGCCCTCATCTTAAATAAGTGTAATACAAAGTTCCATAAATAGAGCTGAATAAGTTCTTATCGATCACTGGAGCCCTCATCTTAAATAAGTGTAATACAAAGTTCCATAAATAGAGCTGATAAAGTTCTTATCGATCACTACTTGACGAGGGCGTTATGAGGAAATATTAGATTTAGAGGCTTTTCTCCACCGGAGCTTCGACGTAAGCCTTTGTGAGCACCTCCATAGAGCACCAGATTAAGAGAGAAAATTTAATTTGTGGTCATATATCGCCTGTCCTTTTAGGATAGTTGAGTTATTTTCCATCCAACCGAACAGCGTCGCTTGCTGTAAGAAACCTTCTCACACTTCAGAGAATAGTTCAATATTCTGTCGTTGTAACATTCAGTAAATCAATTACTTGAGAAAATTATCAGTTCATTTTATGTATTGAGCTAATATTTACAAGTTTACGCGAGGAATGAGTGTCCATGTAATCACGCAGGTGTGCTTCTCGTTCATGGTGCTTGCGAGCGGGCTTGCTGCTGCTGCGGTGCTGTGCGCCTGTGAGCTACTGCTGTTACGCCGTGCCCCGCTGCTGCGGCCCATCACGCTGCCCGAGCGTGTATACGACGGCCAGTCCGGCACCAGGCTCAAGAGACACTCCCCTCCCGATGACGCTGTGGTGAAACGAATAAAGCAAAGCTTCAATGCTTCAGTGCCAAGCGGGGAGAACGCTTTCTCACTCAATGGTCCTCCGGTGTAGATGGGTCGAAACTGGAGAATAAATTTAGATGTCTGTTAGATTAGTGAGATGTGGGTGTTATTCGCACTGAAAATATACCTAGTTTGATCTGAAGGAGACGATGCTTCAAAACATTAATTTAATCTTACAACTAGTTTCTGTGTGTCGGGCAGGCACAAATGATTGGAATAACCAATCAACTTTACACATTCACCGCATAACTTTGATGACTAAAAGATTCCGTTGAAAAATAAACCGAGAACTTCAGGATCCCAATGTAGCATTGTTTTTGAGCCAGTCAGTCGGCTTGGATCTGTTCACCAGGTGGCGGCACCAGCAACTATCAAATTAAAGCATATCTTACCAAACCCTGTATCGTAGCAGAGACAAGTTTTATTTTATTTAGTAGCTATTTGCGGAAAAAAATACAGGGAGACGTTAATTTATTGGTTAACAATCCATGGTCTAACTTCAAATGCGCCTTGAGCACGTCTTATGTATACAGGCCGCACGTTCCAACCGCATGGTGAATTCCATAATTTTTCTTCAGATTTTTCTCTCCCATCATTCTTTCATTGATATCTTCTACCTCGTGATCATTCCTTCAACAGTCGTTGCTCATCGGTCTTGCGTTTTTTCCTTCCGGTGGCTAACAATTGCCAAATCGCGCTATTTATTGGAAGAAACTTTCTATAAAATCTAGCATTGTTTTCTTTCATGTCGTTCTCATGCGTGAGATTCACTGCACTGACTGATGATCTTGCAAGGGGTACCCGTTTCTTGGCTTTCTCTTCTTCCCCTCGGCAGGTTTTGGGGGTGCAATTGCCTCAGACAACTCAAGGACGGCTGCGAATCCCTGTGGCTCCCGTTGGAAATAAGACTCAAATCCAATTCTTGTGGCTTATTGAGCAGAACAGGTAGAGTGAGAATGCTCCTTGTTGTTCCCCGGATAGTGCTGGGACAACGTGGCCTAAGCACCTTAAGAGTTATTATGCCTCCTGCGGCACCCGTACAACAGTAAAATAAATCTCTCTAATCTATTTGATGATTAGCCGTTCGACGCCAGAAGGACATGGGATCCAGCGCGCTACGAAAACTTGTCGTTCTAGTCTAATCAAACCAGTGAAATCGAAGCCACCTATATACGCAGCTGTGTATTGTGTAGTGCGTTTGGTACATAACAGGTATTACATTATGTATCATATTACATTTCTCGGCCCCTGTAGCCGGGGCGCTACAATCTTGCTACCGTATCCACCACGTGTCGTAGAAGGCTACTAAAGAGGCGCCCAGCAGCCGGGAGTAGAATCGTGCAACCTGAACCCCCGCGTGTCGTAAAAGACGACTAAATTTATTTATTATTTGCTTCAATGTTACACCGGAGTCCCAACGCGAAGTTAATGCAGACTCCCCCGTAGGGCGGTGTCTTGATATTGAGTGATCGGTTGGCTAGTAGCGTTACCGAGTAGAAGGAGGTGTCCTCGAGATTGATGCGGGTGATAGTTAAATTAAGCGTAGAAAAATGGGTATTTGTGAGGGCATATGGTTCAGGTAGCGAGAGAAGTTAGGAGGAGAGGAGCTATTCTGGACTGACCCGAGCGAGAATATTGAGAGTTTGGGAGGTCAATTCAATGTAATTGTACTGGGTGACCTTAATGCGAGAGTCGGAGATGCAGTGGTGGAGAATGTGATAGGAAGGTATGGCGTTCCCGGTAGGAATGACAGTGGAGAAAACCTGATAGGTCTGTGTATGAAGCAGGATTGATTGATTGATTTGGGCCTCATTTCCATCAGAGCCTCAACGTGAGTCATAATAGGCTCCCCCGTAGGGCGCGAGTTGCAGGAGTTGGTGGTCGGGAACAGTTTATTCAAGAAGCGAGATATCCACAAGTACACATGGGTAAAGATGGCATGTGGTGCAGTGGTAGAGAGGGCGCTGATGGACTTTGTGCTGATATCGAGAAGAGTGGAGACTAGACTGTTGGATGTGCGGGTGTTGAGAGGGGAGGGTGGAGGCGTGTCTGACCATTTGCTGGTGGAAGCCAGATTGAGAGTGGAGCAGAGGTGGACGGGCAACCAAAGAGTGGGAGATGGAAGAGAGGTAGTGAAAGTGAGTGAACTGAATGTGAGAAGAAAAGCTGAGGAGTTCCAACAGGTGTAGAGAGAAGAATATGACAACGTGAGAGGACAGAACCCGCGAGATGTGGAGGAAGAATGGGAGACGTTGATAGATGCGTTGCTGAGATGTGCGAATAATGTGTTTGGCGCGCGCCGTGTGGGCGGGTGCAGAAGGAAAGGTTGCGAGTGGTGAAACGAGGAGGTTGAACTGGCGGTGGCACGAAAAAGAGGAGCGTTTGAGAAGTGGTTGCAGGTGAAGTCTGTAGTGGCCTATGAAGGCTATATAGAGAGGAGAAACGATGTGAAGCGGGTGGTGAGGGGAGCCAAAAAGGACGCTGATGCCAGGTGGGGCAGACGGTTGTGCCAGAATTTTAAGGAGAACAAAACGATGTTCTGGAAAGAATAGGAAATTGTGTATTAACGCTCCCCTGCCAAATAATTACTGATATTTTCAGAGGAACCCCTTCATAGTACAGGCTAGTCTATAGTTTAAGCTGGGACCTTGAACCGCACGTTTGCTTTGCTTTTATATTGGTGGTCGTGTAACGTTAACTGTCGAGTCACTATAGCCAGCTAATAGGCCAGCATGAGTGAGCCCCCTGGCTCTTGGCGCGAATCCAAGGGCTGATGGGGAGTAGAAAAAAACTCCATTTAGGAGGGACCAACATCCCCTCCAGAGTGCCGCAGACCAAGATTCCAACGGCCAAGAACGTCAGCCTCTCCAAGATGACCAGCGCCACCTCAGCAGCAGAACACGGCCGGAGAGCGGCCAAGAACGTCAGCCTCTCCAAGATGACCAGCGCCACCTCAGCAGCAGAACACGGCCGGAGAGACAACCGCATCGACGAGCTAACCAGGAACGTCCAGTAAATATTGAAACTACTAAGCCAAGCGACCGGCCTCTCTGAGCAGGAAGCTGAAGTTTTCGCCGCAGAATTTAGCACAATTGACGACCGTCTAAGAAGACTGCAAAATGATGCCACACCCGACTTTCTCTGCAAGTTCAGGTTTGAACTACGTTGAAGATTTCCCGAAGGAGGAAATCGAGGAGTACAACAGTGGACTCGTTCAATGCGACGACTGCGTTATCGAAGCAAAATTCACATTGAAGATCACACCAAGGAGAGACTACCACAGCCCTAATCCTAAAATTCAACTGCCCTACTCCACCAAAATATCTAGACATTCCCTTCTGCGTCACCAAAACCAAGGTTACACCATTTGAGAGACGTCCGATGCGATGTTATAAATGCCAAAAATACGGACACACGAGAGGAAACTGTATAGATAAAACAAAGATGTTCATACTGCTCCCAAGACGACCACGACAAACGGGAAGATCGCCAGTCGTGCCAGTCCGAGGAACAGCACTGTTTTTATTGCAAAGTTGACGGACACTACACCGGATACAGAAGCTGCCCAGAGGAGGAGAGGGAGAGAGCAATCCTCCAATACCAGATAGATCACGGGGTCGGGCGACGAGAGGCTGTAATCTCGACGCGCTCTTTCTAAATTGACCCTCCTACCCGGAAGAGAAGATTGGCACCATTTCCCACCCACTTCCTCATAACGTTCAACGGAAGTGGTGCAATCAAAGTTGCCTTTTCAACCAATCCATTTCTAATGAAGTCACTCACCGAACAACTAGGAGGAAAACCGAGAGAAATACAACGACAGGGAAAGAAATATCTGGCCTACGTCACAGAATGTGTGCAAAGTGACGCTATACAAAATTCATATATTTATTATTTGCTTCCATGTTCCACCGGAGTCCCAACGCGAAGTTGATGCAGACTCCCCCGTAGGGCGGTGCTATACAAAAGATGACCCTCATAAACAAACTCAAAGTTACAGTCGAAATACATCAGTCCTTCAACGATACCAAACGGATTATATACACCTCCCGTTACACGCCTGCAACAGACCTCAGTGCTTTCGCTGAAAGTCTAGCTGAAGACTACGGAGTTACCGAAGTGCGTCTAGCAACATGGATGAAATCACGTAACGAAAGTTCTACTGCAAACCAAATTACCTTCCCGGGACACGACGCACCGGAATCCGAAGTAATCGCAGATGAACAAGGAAGAACCTATTTATTTTATTTATTATTTGCTTTAATGTTTCACTGGAGTCCCAACGCGAAGTTAATGCAGACTCCCCCGTAGGGCGGTACCAAGAACCAAAACCTACCCGGTCGCGACATGGCCTCCATTGTGCAAAAAATGTCTTAATACAGCCACGTCATCGCTTCCTGCCAGCCATATACACCCAAACGTTGCAAGAAGTGCGCTGGCGAGCGCGACAGAAAAGACTGCACAGTCCGTCACCCTAAATGCTCCCACGAGGCAGGCGACCGCGACTGCCCAGTACACATGAACTAAAAAGAAATAACAATCACACAAAACGAACACAGATTTGATTTGATTTGGGACTCATTTCCACCAGAGCCTTAACGTGAGTCATAATGGGCTCTCCCGTAGGGCTCGATGATCATTGATTCCAATAGGTTCGCACGCCTAGGTGTGCGAAAAAACGCTTTTAACGTTAGAAAGAAAGTGAAAATTTTAGCAATGTCAGACGCACGCTGGTGCGCAAAAGAAAAAAACGCTTACACGAAACGGACCTCCGCTTCCAATCCTTTTGAACTTAAAGAGTATATATACGCACCCCAGTGCGTACAGGTAGCATCGTCAAGATTAGTACAAGGTCAGTGGCTACACGGGCAAATTCAGCTCCGACAGCAACGCAACACAATATATACAGCTACGCGGTTTAGTTGTTTGAATACAATTTATTCCTTTATGTAAGATAAAGACTCATGAACCGAAACGAATCCTCGCCTCAAACCCCTCAGAACCTCATGTATATGTCCATACGCCAGTGCGCACAGATAGTATCGTCGTAATTGGTACAAGGTTCACGGCTACTCGGACTAAGCCAGCTCCGACAGCAACGCAACACAATGTTTCCAGCTACGCGGTCTAT
>SDVV010044343.1:0-10165 GCA_016164225.1 Gammarus roeselii
ACCATCCTCATGGCCACCTGGGACGAAATGGAAACCAGCCGATGTTCTACGACCACCATCAGGACCACGGCCGATCCCGGCACTACAACCGCGGCCACCAGCACCTCCTCGGCCGCCAGCACCTCCTCGGCCGCCAGCACCTCCTCGGCCGCCAGCACCTCCTCGGCCGCCAGCACCTCCTCGGCCGCCAGCACTTTCTCAGCCGCCAGGAAGTCTGGTGACCGAGTAAGTGTTGAAAAATGAACATTTTCGACCCCAAATATGATTTTTATGTCATAGTCAATTTCCAGCACGATTAATTTTCATTGTACTTACCACTAGAGCTAGGTGAAGAATCACTTAGGAAAGAGTTTTATTAAAAATTCGAAATATGTCAACACACCTTTGTCAAAGAGGTTAACATAACCCAAATTAATGTTGAATTTTGGGTGATGAGCATGCATATGAGGGTAACATGGTAATTAGTGGTTGGGGTGAAGGTGGTGGTGCTCATGTTGTTGGAGTCCATGTTTCTGGCAGAATGCCCCACATGGACGGAATGTCGGCGCACATACTTCCCCAGGAGCCGGTTCCTGGACCTTCCTAATACACTCCGCCTAATGCTTACTGAGTTCCCTCAGAGACAATTCAGTGCGGCACCAATTCTCAACTACCTCCAAGAAACCGGCCTCCGTACTGAAATCTGATCTGTTGTGAATTGATCATACTCAATCTTACTTACCAATAAACTCCTCCATCCCGGAGGACCACCGTCTTCTTTGCTCACTTTGAGTAAAACACATTTGTGACCTCTCTCTATATCCCTGTAAACAGAAATGACCTAAGCAAGCCGTGAGTTGAAACAATTCCGGAGACTGAGGATGATTTGTTGATGACTTGATGCAGCGCTGGCTGCTGGTTTGACGTTCGGTGCCAGAAGGACATTGACTCCAGTGCACTAGAAAGCCTTGACACTCTAATCTAATCTCATGTTGTTGGAGTTGTTGCTCAAAGTGGTGATGCAGCTTGACGGTGGTCGTGGTGACTGGGGGCATTTTGTTGGTTCTTCTGAGGTTCTTCTGGGTTGAAGTTATGTCAGGTTAACATGATCCCCTTCATGTACAAGATATATGCTCTTTTAGGTCTAACTCGTGGAGCTTGTCTCGATGTTGCAGTTGGAGAAACTTGGCTCACTTCAGGCTTTCCTGATTTTTTGTGTCGTTGTCAGGACGTGAGATTGTGCATTATCTAAGCATGGCTTAGACCTTTTTATTAGGGGAGGATTGCAGTTAAGGGTGACTTACCCTGCCCAAGTGAAGTTTTTATTAATTTGGTGGACTATAATGTGAGTGTTTTGGTGGTCGACCATCCTCCTTCTATAATGATGCCCAGAATGACAACCTTATGGAGTTGTTGCTGACTTTCTGTGCTGATAGAGAGGCTGTTGCATTGTGAGACTTCAATCTGCCTTCATGTGTTCAGCAATTCGGAGATATGGTTGAAAGGTTCGTCAGCCCTACTGACCTGACTTTTCATGAGTAATCCACTTCTGTAGGCCTCACTTCACTCATCGGGTAAGTGAGAACACATTGGTGTCATCTTGCTCAATACTCAACATGTTTTTTAAATCTGAACCTGACCGTGTTGGTGTTGCCAATCTCCTGGAATTTTTCCTTGTTATGTTCACTGTCCCATTGTTTGCGAGTACATTTTCCATGCAAACCCGGAGTGCTGAGTGGACTTGCGTGTCAGAAAGAGGTGTATATGTAACCAAGAAATGGAACCTCTCCCTTGTTATCTTCAGTGTCCCGTTTTTTGCGGGTACATTGCTCATTCAAACCCTGAGTGCAGAGTGGTCTTGGGTGTCAGGAAGAGGTATATGTGGCACAGAGGTAATTAGAGGCAAAATTGAGATCACCGTCATGTTGATTGAAAATTTGTGTACATGTTGGTTTTCCAGTTCGTGTCTGCATGGTGGTGGTTATGAGCTTCCTTAGTCAGTTTGTCCGCTGCATCTGCTGTGTCAGGAGAGAATACGGGCCTTGCAGGAGTACAAGGAATTGAAAGCCTTACTTGGGAGGGCTGATGAATGTGTTTATGTGGCTTTGTGCATTTTTATGGAGCTTAGTAAGAAGTTTTATAACTATGCTATTCATTACTTGGCTCAGTATGAGCAGCTGATCATGTTTTTTTTTTATTATCTTAGAAACTTTTTCACTCGTATTTTTTTTGGGTGTTCCGATGTGCCTTTTGGAAGGTATGATTATACTGTGTTGGTTCTGCCTTGCTTGTAGATGCAGTAAGCTAGAGTTCTATAAATGTTGCGTTCCTCTATGTATGTTACTTTTTACTGCGCCTCTATGTAATTTTTACTTCTTACGAGCTCTTTTGATTTTCAGGCTCTTTTAGGAGATAATGCAGAATCAAGAGGGAGCAGCTCAGCCTCTGCTGGGGAGCAACCTGTTTGCCCTCCAGTCCTGGGAGGATATGAAGGCTCATTGGTAACAGTTTGGGAATAATTTGTCATGTTCAAAAATAAGTAAGACTGTCAAACCTTTTGCCTGCAAATATTGTGGTTTCAAAATGAATCTGGAAAATAAAATCGCTTCACTTCTTCCAATACAGGAGGGTGTCAGAAATGAACCAGTTATATGCAACCACTGCAGTTATAGAAAAAATCAGAACTATACAACAAATGATACAGCAGTTCTTAAACGAGATCCACTCATGCGTGAGAGTGTCAATAAACCATTTGCTTGCAACCTTTGTAGCTACAGAACATATGGAAAGGATCAACTTGGACAACATCTTCGAATTCATGAAAGTCTCAGAGATAAACCATCAGCTTGTAACCATTGCAGTTACAGATCAGATAAAAAATATCATCTCAAAAGACATCTTCTAATACATAAGACTATCAGATATAAACCATTTGCTTGCAACTATTGCAGTTACAGAACAGATGTTAAATATCTTTTCAAAAGACATCTTCTCATGCATGAAAGTGTTGGGAATAAACGATTAGCCTGCAACTATTGCAGTTACAGAGCAAATCGAACAGATCATCTCGGACAACATCTTCTAATACATGAAAGTGTCAGAGATAAACCCTTAACTTGCAACCATTGCACTTACAGAGCAGATCGAACAGATAATCTCAGACAACATCTTTTAATACATGAAAGTGTCAGAGATAAACCAATGCACTTACAGAACCGATCAGGAAGGTAGACTCAAAACACATCTTTTAATCCATGAAAGTGTCAGACATAAACCATTTGCTTGCAACCATTGCAGTTACAAAACAGATATGAAAGGTAGTCTCAAAAAACCTCTTGTAATACATGAAAGTGTGAGAGATAAACCATTTACTTGCTATCATTGCAGTTACAGAACAGATCAAAAACGCTGTCTCAAAACACATCTCCTCACACATACGAGTGTGTAGGAAATTAAGTGTTTGCTTGTCACCTTTGTGCATACAATACAACACACATTTCAAAGAATATCTTATCATCTTTCCATCTGGAGTGAGGTCAGAATGATTATCTCAAAAAGTATCTTCTAATACATGAAAATTGCTGAGATAGAATATTAGCTTACAACCATAGTTGTTACAGAATATATCACAAATTTAATTTCAGAACATCAATTCAACGTGTCAAGTGGGCTTGTATGTTTTGATGTGCTGATAATGTATGCTTCCTTTTTGCGGAAGAAAATATGTAAATGTGCTTGATTTTGAGCAAAGCCAGCCAACCAGTCAAATAATAATTTGTATCAAAATTGTGTTCATCAAATCCAGACGTTTCATTGATTCTACAAAGCATCTGGTTTTTACATGATCAAGCCTATTAGCTTGATAGTGTAAATATAAAGTTCATGTAACATTGGCTGGTTGGTGCTGAGATGTGCTTGGTTTTTGTTGGGCTACTTCTGTTGACACCCCTGGTTTTGTCTCTGTTACTGGCGTGGGTGAGATTCTCGTGCACCCTAATAGCAGAGATAAACTATTTACTTGCAACTATGACAGTTACAAATAGAGTGGAAAAGCAATCTTATAACACATCTAGTCATATATGACAATGTTAGAGAGCACCCATTTGCTCTACAACAATGATAAGTCCTAAACAGTTCATAAATGTACTGGGACAAAGACCTTCTCATTCAAGTGATTGTGGGAGATCACTATTTGCTTGCATAGTATTTTGTTACAAAACAGTGAGTAGAAATTTGATTTTGGGTAGGAGGTTTATATACTGTGCAGAGTTGCAGAGAAAAATTAAGCAAGTTAGGCTATACAGATACTGGGCCGAATATTCCAGACAGTAAAGCGCACCTCACACTCCTCTCTCGTACTCGCACGCAACCCAACTTAGCTCTTCAACTCTGAAAGGCATGGCCAGAAGATATCACAACACACGCTTTAGATCCGGAGTAAGGACCGAGATCAGTGTCAAAGGCGGGGCTTGACAGCAGTAACTGGTTTGCTCCTGCTGCGTCATAGAAACTGGGTCCTCCCCCACCCACTCAGTGAGACGCCATGGGCGGGAAAGCACATCAGAACACCCTCAAAACTCATCCGTTCACAATTATTTTTCCCCATTTTCCAACAACAACTGGCCATTTTCATCTTTCATTACTCCCCCCTCTCCGATCTCTCCCTTTCTCACCCTCTTCATCTCTTTCCAGAACATCATTTTGCTCTCCTCAAAATTCTGGCTCAACCGTCTGCCCCTTGGGCATCAGCATCCCTTTTGGCTCTCCTCACCACCCGCTTCACCTCGGTTCTCCTCTCTTTGTAGTTTTCATAAGCCACCACCGGCTTCACCTGCAACCACTCCTCAAACGCTCCTCTTTTTCGCGCCACCGCCAGTTTGACCTCCTCGTTCCACCACTCGCAACCTTTCCTTCTGCACCCGCCCACACGGCACGCACCACAAACCTTCTTCGCACATCTCAGCAACGCATCCCTTAACGCCTCCCATTCTTCCTCCATGTCTCTCAGGTCCTGTCCTCTCACGTTGTTTTATCCTTCCCTCAACGCCTGATGGAACTCCTTGGCTCTACTTTTCACATTCAGTCCACTCACATTCACTACCTCTCTTCTTCCTCTCACTCGTTTGTTGCCCTTCCACTTCTGCTCCACTCTTAATCTACTTTCCACCAGCAGATGGTTAGACACTTCTCCACCCGCACATCCAACAGCCTCCCCACCACCCTCCTCGATATCAGCACCAAATCCATTAGTGCTCGCTCACTACTGCCCCATGGGCCATCCTTACCCATGTGATTTGTGGATATCTCGCTTCTTGAACAAACTGTTCCCGACCACCAACTCCTGCTCCATACACAGACCTATCAGGTTTCCTCCACTTTCATTTTTACCGGGAACGCCATACCTTCCCATCACATTCTCCACCACTACATCTCCAACTCTCGCATTAAGGTCACCCAGTACAACTACATTGAAAAAAACTCCAAAACTCTCAATACACTCACTCAGGTCAGTCCAGAATTGCTCCCTCTCCTCTTCACTCCTCTCGCTGCCAGGTCCATAAGCACTCACAAATACCCATCTTTCTGTGCCTAACCTAACTTTTACCTACATTAATCTTGAGAACACCTCCTTCCATTTGATAGCGCGATCACTCAATATCAGGACCACACCTTCTAGTGCCCAACCTTCATCCACACCAGACTTTCTTCCACTTCCCACACCAAACTCACATTCTCTCTTACATTTCAATTTCGTCTCACTCGGCGCCAACACATCAAACTTCCTCCTCATAAACATCTCACCAATCTCCCTCCTCTTTACATCATTCGTACTACAGCCACGCACATTCAGCGACCCTAACAATATGGTTTGGAGAGGCGTGAGCCTCTCTTCTTCCCGCTCGTCTTACCGTCTTTGAGGAAGTGTTTTACAGAGAACGGGATTCCTAGCCCCTTCGCTCCGCCCCTTTTAGTCGCCTTTTACGACACGCAGGGGTTACGGTAGCACGATTCTACTCCCGGCTACGGGGCGCCCTTTTAGTCGCCTTCTACGACACGCGGTGGATACGGTAGCAAGATTATAACGCCCTGGCTACTAGGCCGGGTTAAAGGTTGAAAGACGCAAAGGTCTAAATCGGTTGAAAACTACGTTCAACGGATGTTATCAAGATTCTCTCGTAAATACGTCTCTGTAGTGTTTTCTCTTCAGGATCCATTGGAATAAAAAGCAGAAGCGCAATGCAAAACCATAAGGCTCTTACGAGTGAAAGGAAATGATAAGAAGATTAATAAAGTGGCGAAAGTCAAATTGTTTAAAACAGGCTTACCAAACAAAGATGAAAAATAGAAACACCGATGAGTCGAGGGCCTGCACAACTACAGTGTTGCTCCACCCTTCTTCAAACATTCAGTCGCAAACCCTCCAAACCAGGGGCTTTCCTTGCATCTACCACCTCTACTCCCCTCTTGCACGGCTTCCTCAAAAATGTCCGCAACAAATCTCATAAAACAGGCATCCATGCGCAGCCACACACAACAATGACAGCCTCTCTGACATCCTCAACATTCAGCATTTCGCCAAAATACTCGTACTTCACCCCTTTCCAACAACAACAACAACCTGCCGTTTTCATCTTTTGCCATTTCGGCTTTTCCAGTCTCTCATTTTCCCTCCTTTCTTCATCTGTTTCTAAAACATCTTTTTGTTCTCAAAATTCTGGCTCAACCGTCTGCCTCAGCGTTTTCTTGGCTCTCCTCACCTCCTTCTTCACCTTTTTATTTTCTCTTTCTACAGTTTCAACAGGCTACTACCGACCTAGCTTGCAATCACAGTTCAAAGGCTGCTTGTCTCTTCTGCACCACCGCGGCTCTCTCCCCTGTCATTTCTAACGTGAACGCCAATCCTCTCTACCACATTCGCCACCACTACATCTCCAACTTTCGCATATTTTAGATCACCCTGTACAATCGCGTTGTATTGACCTCCAAACTCTCAATTCACTAACTCATGTTCGTCCAAAAGTGCTCCTTCTCTTCCTCACTCCTCTCGCTACCAGCTCTGTAAGCTTTCAATCTTGAGGACACCGCCTCCCACTCTAGTTGGCTACTAGCCGACCAATCACTCAATATCAACACCACACCTTTCGTGGCCTACCTTTTTCCACGCCCGACTTTCTTCAACTTACCACGTCAAACTCCCATTACATAACACCTTTCAGCTTCGTCTCACTCAGCGCTAACACATCATACTTCGCCTCACAAACATCTTGCCAATCTCTTTGCTGCATTTGTTCTACAACCATACACAGTCAACAACCCTAGTAATTGGGTTCTGAGAGGCGTGAGCCTCTCCTCCCCCTGCTCATCATGCCGTTTTTGAGGGAGGAGTTTGCAAGGGGTTACGGTAGCAGAATTCTAAATGCCCCGTCTCAGTGCACCCTATTAGTTGCCTCTTACAACATTGGGGTTTACGGTGGCAGGATTCTATTCCTATGTAATTAATGCAAAAACGTCAGATTAAAAAAACATTTATATTTCGTGGTGGCTTTTCGATGATTTGAGTATGAAAGTATTTATCTGTCAATTTAATAGTTTTTCAGTTTGAATTGTCCCAGCTTTGGCATTATCAGTGCAAATGAAAAAGCCACCAGGTGCCGCCGGTCTATCATTACCCAACAATCTGATCAATGGAAAGTTGAAGTCGCCAAAGAAAGATTTTAAATTCAGCCTGATCAATGTTTGACATGTTCTTCTATAATGTTTGAAATGCATTTTCAAAATGTATCTTCATACTCTCAGTTTGGTAGTTTATACACTATTATTGTTATAGTTGTCAGTTTTCCTTATCGAAAAGCATGACACTCGCAGCAATAATTGGATAATTTCAACTCTTTACAGCTTCCATCTTTTCAGTTTAATTCATTATGGCAGCTTTTCAGTTTAATTCATTATGCGGCTTTTCAGTTTAATTCATAATGGGAAAATGTTCAACTCATCACAGGTTCTATGATGGTCCCTCCACCTCATTACGCACAGAAACAACACAACATTTTACGAAGATACGCATTAACTCTATACTCTCTCGTACGCGCTAGTACGCGAATATGCCACAATTAAAATATGTACTGACTTCATCTTGACAAAACTAATATTTTTGCACGCGAGGTTGTGCAGACTTACCTGAATCAACGACGGTCGCGCCCTACGGGCGCCTACGGGGGAACCTATTAAGACTCACGTTGAGGCTCTGGTGGAAATGAGGTCCAAATCAAAATCAAATCCTAAGACTACTCGAGGAAGAATATTTAGAGCACCGCCACTTATACACTGACGGCTCCAAAACCGCGGACGGAGTGGGAGCCGCCGCTGTGTGCGGGGACACCCCACTCTCGGCCACCCTCCCACAAGAGGCCTCAGTGTTCTCTGCGGAGCTTCGCGCACTCGAACTAGCCGTCTCTATCGCAAAAACATATCGCTTTCCCAAATACGTCGTATTCTCACACAGTCTGAGTGTCCTCACCCAGATTAAAACACTGCATTATGAACATCCTGTTCTACGTAAGATGCAGCAAGATCTCTTTGTGATAACGAGACGGGTCAGGCAGTGGAGTTCTGCTGGATCCCAGGGCACGCGGGAATAAGAGGAAACGAACTTGCGGATCGCTTGCTAAACTGGCATCTACTTACCAAGAACAATTTTTTGCAATCCATTCCCGGGACTGGTTCCCTATCATCAACTCCCGTATAACATCCCGATGGGATGAAATGTGGAAACAGAGTGAACAAAAAATGCTCTCAGTCAAACCCTCAGTCGGAGAATGGGAAACGAAGTTCACCAATAAAAACACCAAGTGTTCATCAACCGCTTGTGCACGGAACACACGTGGATAACTCACAACCACCTGATGGATGTCGGCATAGGACCAAACGCACCACCTTGCCCCTGTTGCCACCAAGTGGCTATCAGCGTGAAACACTTACTGATGGATTGCAGCGCCCTCGCGGCAGCCCGACGAGCGTTCCTAGATCCCCCGTGCAACCTATTAAGCCTACTCACGGACCCAACCTACCGTAAAAAGCTTATCGCTTTCGCAAAACACACCGGACTATGCGAAGCTGTCTAAACCTCTAACACCTCATTACGCACAGAAACAGCAACACGTTTTACGAAGAACGCATTAACTCTATACTCTCTCGTACGCGCTAGTACGCGAATATGCCACAATCAAAATATGTACTAACTTCATTTTGACAAAACTAATATTTTCGCACGCGAGGCCGTGCGGACTTACCTGAATCAACGACGTGGGAGCCTAGTATGACTCACGTTGAGGCTCTGGTGGAAATGAGGCCCAAATCAATTCCACTAGCATCGAATCCCTTCACCTGTCAGCCAACAAGCTCCCTTTTCCTCTTTGGCGAGACAATAAAACTCCCTACAGCACCATTACAAGAGAACGAGCCTAATCAACAATCCAGACCCCTAATCAACGACCCAGACTTCAGTCATATCACCAACATTTCCGATAAATGCTTCTTTGCCGCCAAAAAAAATGTATGCTCGCGTTCTCCCTACTCGTGGACAACTTATTAACCTCACAAGATATCACTCACAAGGCAATCGACATATATTTGCCAGTATACCCTAAAGTAACCACAACACTCAATACACACTGACAAAAATGATACAGATACAGATACAGACACTAGGCCGCATCCCCCAGAAAGGGGGGTGGCCGACGGCAAGGCGCACCTCACACCCTCACACGCTCACATTCACACAACTTAGCCCTTTTGTGCTAAAGGGTCCGGCCGGTAGCCCCTCAACTTACACTCTGGGTCCCGAATGTACCGAGGAACCGTCGTCAGCAGCAGGGCCCACAGTTTTCACTGGTTTACCCCCGCCGCGTCATAATGGCCGGGCCCCCCCCACCCACGACCATCCCGACAGCGGGATGCCAAGGGCGGGAAAGCACATCAGAGCAGCGTCAAAATCAACCATTCACAACCATTCTCCACTCACGCCTGTTCATTGCATGCTCTCTCGCCACCTATACATTCATGTCTCTTCTTCCCAACGCCTGCTTCAGACCATCCATCCATCCAAACTTCGGTCTACCTCTAGGCCTGCGACCACTCGCCTCCGCATTCATCACCCTTTTCACCAATCTCCCTTCATCCATTCTCT
>SDVV010044344.1:0-10165 GCA_016164225.1 Gammarus roeselii
TTCCGATCTTATATATATATTCGATTTCTGGTATGATTAGTGTTATAGCAAGGTTCTGGAGAGAGTCGGGGTGTGTAGGGATCCCATAGCAAAATTTTGGATGCGCTCCTGGAAAATTAGGTAAGCTTGCTCCTATCTTTTCTTTGTCTTATCAGTAATTTCCGTGACATAAACGCTATGAACATATACAGGTTATAACATGTTCATGTGGACGTACTATTGTCATTCACTCTACTACATATGCCAAAGACGGTCTCACTTGGCTCACGCCGCTCACATGTTAGATCATCGAGATAGTAGCGTTTGTTTTCAAATTTACTGAGGCAGTTTTTGATAGTGCGTTCAGTTTGAAGTTGGCATGCTTCTTCGCGAATGTTGTGTAGGGTCTCAAAGTGTGTTTAGGTTTTCTGGTTAGGTATGTCTCTGTATTTTTCATGTTTGGTTTTTTGGCTTGTGTCTGGTAATTGACACCCTTAGTAGCTGGTTTATGCCCTCGGACTCGAGCAACTTACTGTAACACGTTGGTTGTAAGCAAATGATCGCACTCGGGTAGTCATCAGCTGTTTCACTTTTCAGTAGTCCCAGCTGTCACTTATTTGATTCATTGAACAAGGGATGATTTTTAGGATAGTTGGAGAAGTCCATGTATTCGGCCAGAGAGGCTTGTCGCATCCCCGCCTCAATGTCCACGCGCGCATGCGCGCACGCGTGCGTTGTCACCGTAGCGCGGTTTCAGTTTGTCATAAAGGAGCTGTAGACTTGTGCTTCAGCTTCTGCTTGGAGTTGACGAGATATATATCTACGATAGCTTAGGTAAAATAATTTTTATCACATTTTCAATGCAAGGCAAGAGGCGTTGTAGTACATTTCGATGCAAGTCATGTTGCATATCTGCAATTTCTCCATTGTACAAGAATTGTTTTGTGGGATAGTTGGAGAAGATCATGTATTTAGGCAGAGACGATTACCGCATTTTCCGCCGCAATATCGGGCATACCTTTAAACAGGACTAATTTCTATCCCATTTTCAATGCAAGGCAAGAGGCGTTGTATTGCAACTTTGTTGCATGTCATGTTGCCAATATGCATTCAATGCTAGTCATGCGAGTTAAATTTAGGATATTGCAAACAAAGATTTATAGGATTTTTTTTTATTGATAATAGATTCATAACACGTTTGTATTTATATAGTAGGTGATTACAGAGGCTTATCATTTATACGAAAACATAACTATTCACTCAGAAAATTTGACGTGAGCAACTTGGTGAAAAGCATAAGTAATGACTTCGGCCTCCCTCTCATGTGTTATCTTGATCCTTGGTATTAGTGCCACTCTGCGGGTTCTTTATCAATGATGTGCATTTACTTCTCACCTGAAGCTGTCGACTCGTCATATCGGTATAGGATTAATCATCTGGGTGTGGTTTTTTCTCTGATCTATTGGGGTTCGAAACTAACGCCCTTAGTACACATTTTAGATAAACGGCGAGAACGGAGAAGTGTATGCAAGTGTATTTTCTCCGGCGAGAACGGAGAAGTGTATGCAACACTTGCAATCCTATCCTTGTAACCAAAACTTCGTTTATAGTCTTCAGCGAGCTTTTATCGACGTTAGTTTTTGATTACTGTTACATGTTTATGACATCGAACCGTTTCAGATATTTTTTTACTATTGCTAACATTAGCATTCATTATATTCCCGCAGATTTCCGAAATATACCTAATTCTCCCAACACTCAAACGTTTCAGACATGATTCTCTCTCATGTTCCATTACCAACATATTTGAAACAAAGTCAGGTATACATTTGATTTTATTGTGCAATTTACACTTCTTATACTTGATTCCCATTAATTACCCCATTTGATAATAGGGTTTCCTTCAACTTTAGCAGGTTTTTCTTCGCATGACACCTCCTCGGTATCACTGTCACTGGTTTCCATTCCACTTAAAGTATCCCACGTTTTTCTCATATCTGCATTATTTTCCATTTTGTCAAAGGTTTGGGTGTACTCCCCCAATTTCAATCAATCGTTATACGTTCTACGTTTGAATGTTAGAGGTAAAGCACTTTCTATACTGCTCGCTCCCTGTTGAGCACTGTCTATATTTTTTTTGGGAAACCCAGGTCCGGTTTATTATGTCCTATCAATACGCCCTTCGCGTCCTAAGAGCTTGTATTTTTTCGTCCATTTTTAGGAATATCATATTCAAGATTATGCTGTCCTTTGAGATGTTGCCAAAACTCGAACCCAAAATTACGTTTTTTGAGGAAACTTCTCAATAACAAGAGCATTTCTCTAACACAATACAATGAGCTCTACTCAAGCGGCTCCAATCCTGGCATAATGTACGGCCTACCAAAACTCCACAAAGAAAACACACTCTTTCGACCAATACTAGCCGCCTATGACACCCCCACCTACCCACTCGAAAAATTTATAATACCAATCCTTCAACCCCTTAGAGTCAATAACTACAAGTAACAGAACTCCTATGATTTCTGCAACAAAATCACCACGTTCTCTCCTAACTGCGATAATTTTACGACTAGTTTTGGTGTCACCTCACTATTTACTAACAGACCTTTGGAAGAAACCATCAATATCATCTGCCAAACTATCTTTAGTACCCAAAGAGCGCTACCATAACCTATCAGAAACATATTTTAGGGAACTCCACCACCTTGCATGTAGAGTATCCTTCACTTTATTCGGCGACTCAGCATTCCATCAATGTGATGGAGTACAGATGGGGTCCCTACTGGGCCCTACACTAGCCAACACCTTTCTCTGCTATTATGAAACACTATGGCTCGATTTGTGCTCATCAGAGTTCAAACCCATCTTTTACAAAAGATACGCAGATGACACCTTCGTCATCTTCAAACACCAATCCCACACGACTAAATTTTTTGACTACTTAAACTTCCAACATGTCAACATTAAATTCCCGTTTGAAACCAAAAACAACAACTCTATTCCCTTCCTTGACATCAGAATTCCAAGCGACCAAAATAACAGTGTACACACCAGCATTTTCAGAAAATCAATTATTTTTGGGCCTCGGTATGAGTTTTTTCTCCCAAACCCCTCTAAAGTACAGAATCAATAACATCGAACCCTTATTTATTACCTCTCTTCCTCATTTCTGTCCTTCCACCAAGAAATAGAATTTCTTGAAAAATTCTTCATTTCTAACAGCTACTCCACAGCCTTATTTGAAAAACAGTGTCGAAATTTTCTCTACAATATCGACAGAAAACCAGCTTACATAATAACAGCAAACAAAAAATGTGTTTCCTCTCTATGCCCTTCTACGGATCAGAATCGGAATCACTGTATATTACATTACCAGACACCCTTTCGAATTACTACCCATAAGTTAAATTTACCCTAGCCCTGAAAAATTCATTTACCATCGTATCGTTGTTCCGCTCTAAGGACATAGACTCCCCTGACGTACGTTCCGACACCGCATATCTTCTCACTTGTGACAGCTGCCAGGCGTCATATGTCGGCAGTCCTAAGAAGAGATTTAGAGAGAGTGTATCAATATCTAGGAATTTCGTGTAGAACAGGCAAAACACTTACCACAACTATGCACTCCGTCCCGCGCAAGCACGCTGAAGATCTTAACCACACATTCAAGAATAAACACTTCAAAATCGTCGACCAGTCACATAACAGCTCTAACTTACTTATTATTGAATCTTTTCTCATGAACCAATTGAAACTCTCCCTGAACATCCAACAATGCGCTACAAAACTATGTACGGTTCCCAACAACCAATCAGAACACAGTATACCCCTGCCTGACTCTACTTATATCGCAACGAACACACCTGCTACCCCATTCCGCACTGGCCTCCACGATGACAACAATAGCCGCTGCTGCTCGTAGGGATGTCCTGTTATTTTCCAGTCTCGTTCGGCATGATCCTGTGAAGTCTCTACCGTGGCAGTAGTCCGGTGCCATTCCTAGACCCAATCGGCTTTCCTGCCCTTCCTTCACTAAAAACTATATTTAACCTTTTTTAACTCTAACTGATGATGGATGGCGTTGCGACCGAGTGTCTGAAAAGAGGTGGAGTAACCACTGTCACATAGCTGGTGAGGAGACTAAATCTGTGTTTTGTAGCGGGCGTATTGCCGATTGAGTGGGGTGATTGCACTATTCCGCTGTACAAGGGAAAAGAAAATAAACATGAGTGCTGCAACTCGAGATGTATCAGTTTACTATGTGTTTTTGGTGAGTGCTGATCAAAAGGATTACAGACAATACGGATAGCGCAATTGGGGAGGAATTGTGTGGCTTTAGGAATAGTAAAGGGTGTGCTGCTCAGATTTTTACAGTACGGCAAGTCAATGAGAAGGAAAATGATGCGTTCTGGCCCTTCATAGATTTGGAAAAGGACTACGAAAGGGTTGGCAGGAAAACGCTGCCCAAGGTGTTGTGTTTGTATGGAGTGGGCGGAAATCTGCTGAAGCAGATCAGAGTTTCTATGTTGACAGCCGAGCATGTGTCAGAGTGGGGAACGAGGTGGGTGATTGGTTTCCGGTGGAAATGGGTCTAAGACAGAGCTGCTTTATGTCTTCCTGGCTGTTCAACCTTTATATGGATGGAGGGGTCACGGAGGAGAACGCAAGTGTGTTAGGTCGTGGCTTGGAGGGGTTCGGAGCGAATGGGCGGAGTTGGCAGTTGAGTCAGTTACTGTTTGGGGATGATGCGGCACTAGTGGCGGATTCTAAAAAAAAGCTGTGTAGGCTTGTATCGAAGTTTGGCAGAGTGTGTGCTCAAAGCAGATTCGAGTGAACGTGAGAAAAGTTTCAAGTAAACGTGAGAAAAAGTAACGTCCTGAAATGCTCGAGGAATGTCGATGCGTGCAGAATTAGTGTCCTTCTAAAGGGAGAGTTATTGGAGGAAATTCAGTGTTTCCAGTATCTGGGCTATCATGTAGAAAGGCTAAACTTGTGAAAACTGAAGGGAAGTCGTGATTGAAGGAAGGATTTAAAGTGTTGGGTGCACTGCAGGATAATGAGCTGTAGGACGTTGGGGATGGAAGACAAGAGGGCTGTATGAGGGTGTAGTTGCCCCAACTATACTCTACTGAACTGAGACTTGGGGGTGAGAGTAGAAGAGAGAAGAAAGTTAAATGTCTTTGAGATGAGGTGTTTGAGGAGAATGGCTGGTGTGACGCTGAGAGAGGATCAGTAACGACGCAGCGCAAGTTAGAACGGGGGTGGTGAAGAAGTTGCTGGACAGAGTGGATTCCCGTAATCTGAAATGGTATGGGCACATGGTGAGGATCTATGAAGGGAGATTGGTGAAAAAGGTGATGCAGGTAGAAGCGAGTGGCCGTAGGCCTAGAGGTAGGCTGAAGTTTGGGTGGATAGACGGTGTGAAGCAGGCGTTAGGAAGGAAAGACTTTAATGTGGAGGTAGCGAGAGAGCGTGCAATGCATAGGCGTTAGTGGAGAATGGTTGGGAATGGTTAGTTTTTGACGCTGCCCTGATGTGCTTTCCCGCCCTTGGCGTCTCGTTGAGAAACGGGATGGCCGAGAGTTGAGGGGGCCCGGTCATCATGACGCGGTGGGGGTAAACTAGTCACGCTTTCGAGCCCTGCTGCCGACACTGACCTCGGACCGCACTCGTGACTGAGTGCGTGATGTAGGATTTCCGGCCGGACCCTTTAGCGCAAAAGGCTTAGATGTTTATGTGTAAACGTGTGAGTGTGTGTGATGCCCCTTGCTGTCAGTCACCCCCATCCTGGGGGATTCGGTCTAGTGTCTGTATCTGTAACTGTGATATAAACTCCAGAAGAGTCTGAACCAGTCGGGAACTGGGCTTCCTTAGACTGATTCAGATTCTCGCCTTCTAAAACTATAACAATGCAGTTTATCGTTGTGCCAGGCTTTCACTTGAAACCATCCCTGACGCTGCACAATACATCTGTAGTCTACGAAGAATCGATAAAGTTCCTGGGTCTTGTGTGAGATCTTAAATTCACATGGCGACTCCAATTTGTAGCCCATGAGACTTGCTGCAAACGGTCAACACGGCTATCATCTCGGTAACATCCCTGAAATTGGATGCCGATATGGACACCGACATGATTTTGTCCAGAACAATACTACAATCACGCATTAATTATGGAGCCGTTGTTCACGGTTCAACAACCCAACACACTCTCAAACCCTTCTCGACCATCGCAAACAACGCTAAACGTATCACAACCGGTGCGTTCCGTTTCACTCCCTTCGAATCTGTGAATGTGCTTGTTAACGAGCTTGCACTTCCGGCGAGACAAACTCTCGCTTCAATACTTTTTCAAGACTAGGAGCTTAACCAACAATCCAACACTCAACCATATCATCGACATTTCCGACAAACGCCTCTTCGTGGCTAAGAAGAATATATACCCATCATTTACCTTACGCGTGGACAACATACTGACCTGGCCGAACATCAACCGAAAGGCTATTAAACCTTCATTCTCCTACCAAATTCTTGATATCAACAGATAATCTGAGTGCTCTCTCAGCTGAAAACTCTGCACTACGAACACCATGCTCTTTGTAAAATGCAGCACGTTCTATTAACAATGTCCGAGACGGGTCAAGCGGTTAAATTCTGCTGGATCCCTGGACACGTGGGAATATTGAGAAATGTCTTGCTGATTCAATTGTTAAGCAGGCGTCTACCCACCAAGAACAATTAATCACCATACATTACCGAGACTGATTTTCTATCATCAACTCCCATATAACATCTCGATGGAAAGACATATGATAAGAGAGTGGACAAGAAATGCATCCAGGTAAACCCTCGGATAGAGAATGGGAAACCAAGTTCTCCAACTGTAGAGGCCAAGTGCTCATCAAGCGCTTGTGCACGGGACACTCGTTGATAACTCACAACCACCTGATGGGTGTAGACATGGGACCGGACGCGCCACCTGCCCCTGTTGCCACCGGGAGGCAATCAGCATGAAACACTTACTGATGAGGTTTGACGCCCTCGAGCCTTCTTAAATCCCCCGTACTACCTACAAAACTTACGCGCTGACTTAATCTACTGGGAAAGACTTATTGCTAACGGCAAACATACTGGACTTGACGAAAAAGTCTAATTTTGATTCGATTCGATCATCAGTTCCACCAGAGCATCAACGTGAGTCATAATAGGCTCCTCCGTAGGGCTCGATGATAATGGATTCCAGTAAGCTCGCACGCCTCGGTGTGCGAGGAAAAAAAACTACGCTTTTAAAGTTAGAAAAAATTAAAAAATTTAGCAATGTCAGACGTACGCTGGTGCGCATAAGAAAAACGCTTAGACGAAACGGACCTCAACTTCCAATGATTAAGAACTTCATGAGTAGTATGTAAGCACGCTAGTGCGTACAAGTCGCATCGTCGAGACTAGTACAAGGTTTACGGCTACCTGGACAAAGTAAGTTCCGACAGCAACGCAACACGACCTGGTAGGTCGATTGTAGTACACTTCATTTTTATGTTATTTGATCCTCAGTTCCACCAGAGCCCCAACGCGAGCCACAACAGGCTCCTCCGCATGGCCCTATTTGATTGGCTTTGATTTGATCCTCAGTTTCACCAGAGCCTCAACGCGAGTCATAATAGGCTCCCTCGTAGGGCTTGATGATCATGGATTCCAGTAGGCTCGCACGCCTCAGTGTGCAAGAAAAAAAAAGTCAACGCTTCTAAAGTTGGAAAATTTTAGACATGTCAGACGCACGCTGGTGCGCATAAGAAAAACGCTAAGAAAAAACGGACCTCCGCTTCCAATCATTTAAAACTTCAAGAGTAATATGTACGCACGCTAGTGCGCACAGGTATCATCGTTGGGACTGGTAGAAGGTTTACGGCTACACGGACAAAGTCAGCTCCGACAGCAACGGAACACAATGTTTACAGCTAGGCGGCCTAGTTAAGTAGAGGTACAATTTAGTTATTCAGGTAAGATAAAAACTCAGACAAAACGAATCCCCGCCTCTAACCACTCAAAACTCCATGAGTATTATGCACGCGTGCCAGTGCGCACAGATGGTATCGTCGAAATCGGAACAAGGTCTATGGCTTCACGGATTAGATCAACTCTAACCACAACGCGTTACAGGGTTTATTGCTACGCAGTCCAGGTCAACCCCAGAACCTACATATGGTCCGTGCACGTGCGAGCGAGCACAGACTGAAGAAAAAACACCTATTCACAAAATAACAAATAGAAATTCCCGCACAAACTCACTAGCATTATATATTATACATGACAAAACTGTGGATCGTGAAGAAAGTAGGGGAAGGTTCATCACGGGCAGAAAAACTGCTCGGAATATTGATTTCGCACTCATTGTTTTGGGGAGAGGGTGGGGGGGGGCAAAGGTCCCTTGGGTCCCAATAGAGTTTAACGAATCCCGGAGGGCAACTTAAGTCCCCCGGGTCTTTGTGAGCTCCCCGGGTCCCTCGAGATCCCTCGTCTTAGCTCATCTCGGCTTGTTTCGAATCATTTTGGCCAGTCTCGGCTCGTCACGACCAACTCGACTCGCCTCAACATGTTTCGACTGTTCTTGACGCACCTCGAACAGCCTCGACGCGGCTCTTCCCCTCTGCTTTAGTGATCATGTGGACTGTAATAACAAAAATTTTCACTAAAGCATTTTAGGATGGGAGTGAGTTGGCAGATGTGTCTCGCATCCCAAAAGAGCCCGACGAATCCTGGAGAGTAACCCAAATCCCGCGGGTCCCCCGAGCTCCCCGAGTCCCTCGTCTCAGCTCATCTCGGCTTGTTTCGAATCATTTCGGCCAGTCTCGGTTCGTCGCGACCAACTCGACTCGCCTCAACGTGTTTCAACTGATCTCGACGCACCTCGACCAGCCTCGATGCGACGCTAGTCTCAACCAGCCTCGGTTCGTCTCGACTCATCGCCTCGCCAGTCGACTCGTCTCCCTTCGCTTCAACCTGCCTCGACTCGCCTCGTCCCCTCCACGCACAGTGCTATTCAAGACTTCCACTCTCTAAGATTAACAGCAATATTAATTCACCTTATAGCCATCAAAACGCCTAGCTGTGCTCGGGCATTCATTAGGCGCCCAGGAGAGTGCAAATTCTCACACCGTAGGTTGGACTAGACTAACTAACACACCGCATAGTCCACCTAGGGCCCCTATGGGCGTCTAACGATACATAATTCAATAACTAATTCAAAATTGATCACCATGAAGAAAGGGCACAGATAAATAATAGAGCTTACGAAATAAGAAACAATGAAATACTAAAATAAAGTGTTAATGATCTATAAAATGAATAATCATCTATCCACCCCAAAGTCTCACTGCTAACAAATCATGGAAAGGCGATAGAAGCTTTTTGTCTCGTTGAGTACGATATACTATGGCTAATCATTGATATGGTGTGATGTTTGGAATACGTCGGTCCATCACTGAAAAGATGTGATGTTCGATTTGAAGCGCTGTCTAGCCTAGAATTTGAGGAACCGTTGGCAGATGTTCGGCCTGTCCTTAAGTGTTATAAGAGTTAGAGCTCCGGTATAGGAGGTTCCCCTATCCAAGCTTTGGCAGATGTTCGGCCTGTCCTTAAGTGCTATAAGAGTTAGAGCTCCGGTATAGGAGGTTCCCCTATCCAAGCTTTGGCAGATGTTCGGCCTGTCCTTAAGTGCTATAAGAGTTAGAGCTCCGGTATAGGAGGTTCCCCTATCCAAGCTTTGGCAGATGTTCGGCCTGTCCTTAAGTGCTATAAGAGTTAGAGCTCCGGTATAGGAGGTTCCCCTATCCAAGCTTTGGCAGATGTTCGGCCTGTCCTTAAGTGCTATAAGAGTTAGAGCTCCGGTATAGGAGGTTCCCCTATCCAAGCTTTGGCAGATGTTCGGCCTGTCCTTAAGTGCTATAAGAGTTAGAGCTCCGGTATAGGAGGTTCCCCTATCCAAGCTTTGGCAGATGTTCGGCCTGTCCTTAAGTGCTATAAGAGTTAGAGCTCCGGTATAGGAGGTTCCCCTATCCAAGCTTTGGCAGATGTTCGGCCTGTCCTTAAGTGCTATAAGAGTTAGAGCTCCGGTATAGGAGGTTCCCCTATCCAAGCTTTGGCAGATGTTCGGCCTGTCCTTAAGTGCTATAAGAGTTAGAGCTCCGGT
>SDVV010044345.1:0-10165 GCA_016164225.1 Gammarus roeselii
ATATTAATAAATGCTATTAGAAAACTAAGGCAGCTACTTGTATAGTTGGACGACTGGAATATGTGGTTATTTTTCCTATTCCAATTATAGTTATACATATGTACATTTGGTTATTAAGTGAGTCATATATCCCTACTTCAACGAACACCAACGCTACTTTTAGTTGCAGCATGCAAAGGGCGAACGTGATATAGATTTGAAAAAAAAACGTTAAAATGCACTTGCATTAGCAGTAAACATGCTCATTAGCTTTACTATTTTAGGCTACACGATAAAATAAATAGAAACAAATGCAGTTATACAACAAAATCATCTAAGAGAAAATATTTATATAATTATTTTATAAACATTTATTAGAAAAAAACTGTTATGAGTTATTATTCTCTTTGTTAAACTGGATTAATTCAGTTTAAGAGTTCAATGCATAGAAATGAATTTGAGAGTGACAAACTTCTCTCAAAAAGTGTGTTGCGGGAATGTTCGTGTCAGGATCTGAAGTTAAGAGTTTGGTCGAAATTTTGCAATTAATAGGAAAGTGTTTCGTTAAATTGTTACATATTGAAATTCGTTTATATATCACTTTCTTATAGCACTTTTTTACAGACAGAGTAACAAGAAGATGTGGATTATGATTTCTGTTTCCTACGTAATATTCATGCTTTGAGTAGGCATTATCCTCAAATGGGTCTTTAAATTCCATTAAGGGCTTAGTTCCTTGGTTTTAGAGTGCAGGTATAGTCCATTGCCCTCGCGCCTAGGGGCTAAGATAAGTATGAGTGTGAGCGCGTGAATGTGAGTGTAAGGATCATTTTTCTGTCCTTTAAGGTGGGGAGAAGGAGGGGGGAGAGCTTCGCAGGGTCCGGGCATGCTGTATTTGTATCCTGGTGGGATTTCTCTCTCAAGTAGGATTTTATCGTTGATGTCCAAATGACATGATCGAGTCAGCAGTGGCCGCTGTATATAATTTTCACGAAGTTCGTGTTTCATGTGAGAGAACACTAATGAAATTGAAGTTCATGTTGTATTACAATATCTATACAAACTTTGAATCCATGAAAATATGATGTATGACAAAGTAAATGTATCCGTATTCAATGAGAAAAAAATTGTTATCGATGGGACGACGATATGAAATTTCAAGGGATTCATGAAAAGATATTACACGGAAGAATCCATATGTCTTCGATGAGGTGATCACAAACGAAGCAAGGGAAGAGATTATGAAATGCAAGGGGAAATGCAAATATCGTTTCCATTCGAAGCATTACTATCCATGTCGGACAATTAACTCCTATTCCTATCATTAAATATTTATACGGGCTGCATATGCATTCAGTTTTAAATGTTATTCTCTTAGTTTGGCTAAACAAGCATTTCAAGCATTTTACTATTACTCTTATATATTGACAGCTCAAAAAACTAAATCAAATATAGTGTGTATTCCAAGTCAAATATTGGTTTGGCATACAATGATCACCGCGTCTATTATACAGATGTGAGTGCACGTAACATTTTCTATACTGAAGAAAAACAAAACGTTTATGCATTAGGATTTGTTTTGCTCCACAAATCTGGGACACTTGAGCTGACTCGATTGTGTAGTTCATTATCTGCAGGAAAAAACGGTAAGCCATTCAGCAGGAGCACCTCAATAGTAGAAAATATTCATTTAGACAGCCACATTCGCTTTCAAGTCATTCTGGTTGCTCGAACACATCTAAGACAGCCAAAGTTTGATTTGAAAACTTTGATACATAGCTTGAACAGATCTACTAGGATGAACTATGGAAGCACGTTTCTAGCACATACCACCACTGGTCTCTTTAGTAAGCAGTTCTGGAAAGGGAACAGCCCAGTTACCGTTTTCACACGGAGTTGCTAATGTTTGCTGGTATCAACTAACCGTTGCAAAATGTGGGTCTTACAGAACATTCAACACACAGCACATCTTTGGCAAACAAGGCATTTTGCTCACTGAATGTGTTTCACTACATTTACTAATAAATTTCGCTGGAGTATAACGTTATATTTATGTAGTTATTGGGAAAAAAATCTAGAATTGGTGCACTTTTAGAGCAGCATGCTTTAACCATTAATTGAATGTTAAATGTGGTTTGATCAAACAAACTAAATTTTGACGAAGTCGATTTCGTTTGTGAGGGAAGATGCCTTCTGTGTCGATTGCTTGGAAGTATGCTCTTTGAAAACTAACTTCGGTTGTGTTCATTTTGGAAGCAAGGTTATCGTAGTTTACCCTGTGATAAAACAGCACATTCTTCTCTAAAGGAACGGCTAAGCCAATCGACGACCGAAAACTGACTAAATCATAGGCAGCGTAAGAAACATTTTCAAGCATCATTTGGCACGGCATAAAGTGTATCAGGACTAGTTTTTGGGGTAATTACATCTTGAATTACCCCAGTTTATTTGTCAGAGGCCATCAAACAAGGAGGAAAATTCAGCACCATGAGGCAGTTTGGCCGCACTGATACACTTCCTGCGTTTGCAATCAAACAAGCACATCGGCGTCAGTGGTTAGAGGGACAAAAAAACAATTCAGAGCCGACCAACAACCAATAACTGAATACATTCTTCCATGACGTCATCCAATTTTATCGATGAGGATTAGGACAAAATATTGTAACGCTTATTTCGGAACGGCATTTTGGCCCGCCTACGAGCAAGACTTACTCTCGCAGTGCGGTATGGGGGCAGACCAGTTGCCCGAGGCCTTGCAGTAGATCTGAGTGGCCCCGACCAAGTGGTGGCCGGGGTCGCACGAAAAGGTGATCTTGGAGCTCAATTTTCTTGAAGTGGAATCGAATTGTAAGGCGGTTGATTGATTGATGACAGGACAGTCGACTCCTGTAATAAAAGACAGGAAGATTGCAAGGCGGTTGATTGATTGATGACAGGACAGTCGACTCCTGTAATAAAAGACAGGAAGATTGCAAGGCGGTTGATTGATTGATGACAGGACAGTCGACTCCTGTAATAAAAGACAGGAAGATTGCAAGGCGGTTGATTGATTGATGACAGGACAGTCGACTCCTGTAATAAAAGACAGGAAGATTGCAAGGCGGTTGATTGATTGATGACAGGACAGTCGACTCCTGTAATAAAAGACAGGAAGATTGCAAGGCGGTTGATTGATTGATGACAGGACAGTCGACTCCTGTAATAAAAGACAGGAAGATTGCAAGGCGGTTGATTGATTGATGACAGGACAGTCGACTCCTGTAATAAAAGACAGGAAGATTGCAAGGCGGTTGATTGATTGATGACAGGACAGTCGACTCCTGTAATAAAAGACAGGAAGATTGCAAGGCGGTTGATCGTTTGATGACAGAACAGTCGACTCCTGTAATAAAAGACAGGAAGATTGCAAGGCGGTTGATCGTTTGATGACAGAACAGTCGACTCCTGTAATAAAAGACACGGAGATTATAAGGCGTTTGATTGATTGATGACAGAATAGTTGATTCCTGTAGTAAGAGACAGTTTGATTGTACGACGGCTTATTGATTGATGACAGGACAGTCGATTCCTGTAATAAAAGACACGGAGATTGTAAGGCGGTTGATTGATTGATGACAGGGCAGTCGACTCCAGTAATAAAAGACAAGGAGTAATCTGGTAGTCACTATAAATACCAAATGAATTGTAGAAACCATCATTTTTAAACAGAGCAAAGAGTTGGAATCCCGTACGCGTACGAAACAAGA
This sequence comes from Gammarus roeselii, assembly GCA_016164225.1. Classification (NCBI taxonomy): domain Eukaryota; kingdom Metazoa; phylum Arthropoda; class Malacostraca; order Amphipoda; family Gammaridae; genus Gammarus; species Gammarus roeselii. The sequence goes on from SDVV010044345.1 coordinate 3,726, forward strand.
CAATTGCTCTTGACGCAGTTACCAAACTGCGTCAAGAGCAACATATCTCAGCAACAGTAATGTTCAGGAAAGAAACATACTAATATAAACTAAATGCATAAATATATTGAGTGTCTCATGTAAGCCACTGCAATGGAAGCCTAGGGTTCAGAACTTTAACAGTTTGTTGAATAAATATTGACGAGTTGCATTAGTTTAGTTCACTATATGAGGTTGGTGGTTGGATGAAATTAAAAATGTTTCTTAATTTCAGCTTCTCAAACCCTGGCGTACTGGAGATAATGATCTTGACGGAGTGGTGGAGTTCTTCTGGCGTGGTACACGTGTAAGTACCAGTATCCTCCTCCTTAGTCTTGTACAGGGACAGGCGGTACTCCAGCTGTCGGTTTCGGCGTGGATCCACCGTCCACCCGTCTTCGTACCGTCTTTAAAGACAGGGGACAGACGATGTATTAGCAAACTTGCAGTGAAAGCGACTTGGCATCAAAATAATAACAACAATAATCTTCAACGCACAAGTCACCGTTATTTTTGGTCTCTAACAGTCTCGCGTACATCTGTTTCTGCCCCTATGCTGAGGCCTTTAACAGTTTCCAGTACAGCAGTCACCGCCCCTATTAGTCTCAAATAGTCTCCAATACTCCTGGTACGGCTAGTATACTGGTTTATAACAGCATGCAATAGACCACTAACTGTCTTATCTGGTCTCCAATAATTTAGTCACTGCCCCTCTACTTGTCTCCAACAGTATCCAATAGACCATTTACCGTCACCACTGGTCTCCCGTAGTCTCAAATTCACCTGTTACTGCTCGTATACTGGTCTCTAACAGCATCCAATAGACCACACACTGTCTTCTCTGGTCTCCAACATGTTCCAATACACCTTTACTGCCTCTATACAGGTCTCTGTTAGTAACTTATATACCGATTAGTGTCCCTTCTGCTCCCCACTTATCTCCACCATTCTAGTTACTGAGACACTACTGCGTATGGTCATGGGTGCGGGTTTTTCCCCATCGCGAAGGACATGGTTTTGAGGTGTATACGTTCTAAAAAGAGATCTAGCTAAAGGAGGTTAACAGATTCTACGATTGTAATATTGCACTTCTAGACGCTCATAACAGAAGATCTAGCTAAAGGAGGTTAACAGATTCTACGATTGTAGTATTGCACTTCTAGACGCTCATAACAGAAGAGGATTTGTAGGATTTAACATGAAGGAGTCGTACTTTTCGCTCATTCCTGCTCTTCCTTTGCCCTTTGCCGATTTCATCTTCCTCGTACGCTTCTTCTTCCTCTTGACGTTGATTCTGTGGAAGGGAAAATACTTGATTAGAAGTGTTAGTCAATTCAGGAAATGGTCCCATATTCACCCTTTATCGTCCAGGCTCTATTTTAGAAAAGTGTTGAGTTATATTATTAATCACTTGATTAGATTATCAACGATTGATTATCAACTTGGGTCGAGTTGTGAAAGCTTTTCCCAACTCTGATGGTCATGATCACATACCCTATGTTGAAGAAAAGTAATGGGTCACGCTGACCAGGCAATAAATAATTGAATGAAGAGGGCAATAAAAACAACTCTGGATTTCATCAGTGGACTCATCACAAGGATTGGACACACCACTTATGAGCTTAATGGGTATGATTCAGCTAGAGTGTGAGTAAAACAATTCAGAGGAGTGTGAAGAGCGTCTTGCCGTGCCCTCTTTTGAGAGAATCGCAAGACATCTCAGTGCTCGACTGCATAGCTGCTAAGAGACAAGGCAATACGGTACACGTGTCAGGGCATATTGGCATATCAAAAACTACGAGATGAAATGTAGATAGCGAGTACTGCGATTTATGCCATCCTGTTGAGTTCTGTTCAATATTGAGACAAGGACATCGTTGTGAATTTTCAGGGAGGGTCACAGGGTTAAATACGTCCAGAAAATAGTGATTTGGACAGTTTCCACATCATTTAATGACCTACAATGGATAAAAAAACATTGTTTTGAACGACATACAATTTTGGATTAGAAAATAATTCGGCGGTGACTATAAAAATTCACAACTTACAATGTAGAATTTAAAAAGTCTTGAGTGTTGCTACAAAATTAAAAGCGACGCGCTGAGATAATGTCAAAATGTAAGCGGTTTTTTAATTACGGACTCACTCTGACTTCTGAGTGACGTTCCACCGAGGGGAGCCAAACCTCCTTATGTAGAGACACTCCAGAGTAAGGAAGGTGTTGGGGTACACCATCAGCTGCCCGTCATTCGTCTGACTGATGGGGCCATGATAGTGACGGAACAAGATGGTAGGAGGGCGGTCTCCTGTCGGGGTGCAGGAAGATGGTGAGCAATCAGGCCACATGGGTGACGGAAAGATAGAGCGAGAAAGCGGGCAACTGCAGACCTGGAGAGAAATGGTGAGAAAATGAGCGATTGAAGGGTGTGATAGAGAGAGATGGTGAGAAAGCTGGTCAATGTAGGGACGGAGAGAAATTATGAGAAAACGGTCCCTCAACGCGGAGGAGAGGAGAGAGACGATTAAAAAAACGGTCCTCTGTTAGGACTGAGGACGAGGGTGAACAATAGATCGAAGTTAGAGAGGCAATTATACATCATTATAGTGATCGATAGTGATATCAAAAATTAACGTATGCGAAAGGGGATTGAAGATTAGAACATCATGGTTGCAGACTGGTTATGCGGTGATGAGAAAGAGAGATTAAAACATCATGGTTGCAGACTGGTTATGCGGTGATGAGAAAGAGAGGTTAAAACATCATGGTTGCAGACTGGTTATGCGGTGATGAGAAAGAGAGGTTAAAACATCATGGTTGCAGACTGGTTATGCGGTGATGAGAAAGAGAGGTTAAAACATCATGGTTGCAGACTGGTTATGCGGTGATGAGAAAGAGAGGTTAAAACATCATGGTTGCAGACTGGTTATGCGGTGATGAGAAAGAGAGGTTAAAACATCATGGTTGCAGACTGGTTATGCGGTGATGAGAAAGAGAGGTTAAAACATCATGGTTGCAGACTGGTTATGCGGTGATGAGAAAGAGAGGTTAAAACATCATGGTTGCAGACTGGTTATGCGGTGATGAGAAAGAGAGGTTAAAACATCATGGTTGCAGACTGGTTATGCGGTGATGAGAAAGAGAGGTTAAAACATCATGGTTGCAGACTGGTTATGCGGTGATGAGAAAGAGAGGTTAAAACATCATGGTTGCAGACTGGTTATGCGGTGATGAGAAAGAGAGGTTAAAACATCATGGTTGCAGACTGGTTATGCGGTGATGAGAAAGAGAGGTTCAGTCGGTCATTGGTGTTAGTCTTTGTTAATGGGAGGGTTCGGTCGGTCATCAGTGTTAGTCTCTGTTAATGGGAGGGTTCAGTCGGTCATCGGTGTTAGTCTCTGTTGATGGGAGGGTTCAGTCGGTCATCAGTATTAGTCTCTGTTAATGGGAGGGTTCAGTCGGTCATCGGTGTTAGTGTCTGTTAATGGGAGGGTTCAGTCGGTCATTGGTGTTAGTCTCTGTTAATGTGAGGGTTTAGTCGGCCATCAGTGTTAGTCTCTGTTAATGGGAGGGTTCAGTCGGTCATCAGTGTTAGTCTCTCTTAATGGGAGGGTTCAGTCGGTCATTGGTGTTAGTCTCTGTTAATTGGAGGGTTTAGTCGGTCATCAGTATTAGTCTCTGTAATGGGAGGGTTTAGTTGGTCATCAGTATTGGTCTCTGTTAATGGGAGGGTTTAGTCGGTCATCAGTGTTAGTCTCTGTAAACGGGAGGGTTTAGTCGGTCATTGGTGTTAGTCTCTGTTAATGGGAGGGTTTTGTCGGTCATCAGTGTTGGTCTCTGTTGATGGGAGGGTTTAGTCGGTCATCAGTGTTAGTCTTTGTTAATGGGAGGGCTTAGTCGGTCATTGGTGTTAGTCTCTGTTAATGGGAGGGTTTAGTCGGTCATCAGTGTTGGTCTCTGTTAATGGAAGGGTTCAGTCGGTCATTGGTGTTAGTCTCTGTTAATGGGAGGGTACAGTCGGTCATTGGTGTTAGTCTCTGTTAATGGGAGGGTTCAGTCGGTCATTGGTGGTAGTCTCTGTTAATGGGAGGGTTCAGTCGGTCATTGGTGTTAGTCTCTGTTAATGGGAGGGTACAGTCAGTCATTGGTGTTAGTCTCTGTTAATGGGAGGGTTCAGTCGGTCATTGGTGTTAGTCTCTGTTAATGGGAGAGTTAAGTCGGTCATTGGTGTTAGTCTCTGTTAATGGGAGGGTTCAGTCGGTCATTGGTGTTAGTCTCTGTTAATGGGAGGGTTTAGTCGGTCATCAGTGTTGATCTCTGTTAATGGGAGGGTTTAGTCGGTCATCAGTGTTAGTTTCTGTTAATGGGAGGGTTCAGTCGGTCATCGGTGTTAGTCTCTGTTAATGGGAGGGTTCAGTCGGTCATCAGTGTTAGTCTCTGTTAATGGGAGGGTTCAGTCGGTCATTGGTGTTAGTCTCTGTTAATGGGGGGAACTCTCCTTCACAAATAATAAATAAAATACTATTGTAATTCGTGTACACTGAAATGTTTTCAGTTCTTCCATAAGTTTGGTATTTTCAACATCGTTTAACACACCGCTCATCGTTTAACACGCCGTTCATCGTTTAACACATCGCTCATCGTTCAACACACAGCTCATCGTTTAACACACCGCTCATCGTTGGACACACCGCTCATCGTTTAACATACCCCTCATCGTTTAACACACAGCTCATCGTTTAACACAGCGCTCATTGTTTAACACGCCGTTCATCGTTTAACACATTGCTCATCGTTTAACACACCCATCATCGTTTAACACACCGCTCAACGTTCAACACACCGCTCATCGTTTAACACACCGCTCATCGTTTAACACACCGCTCATCATTTAACACACCGCTCATCGTTTAACACACCGCTCATCGCTTATACTGACAGTGTCTACTTTCACTGCTATCCCTGCATGGCTTGATGAGTGTGACCCATTGTTTATGACAGCGCAGTAACAGAGCGAGGAGAGGCTGGTCTAAACCTATCGTCGTCCGGTCAAGCATTGCTCCAGTCAGCTGCACAATATTTAAACGAGTAGTTGAATGATATTTTCGGTAGCTGCTGCATCGTATTTACACGAGTAGTTGTACGATGTATACGCGAGATGTTGCATCATATTTACATGAGTAGTAGCATCATATTTACACGAGTAGTTGCATGATATATACGCGAGACGTTGCACCATATTTACACGAGTAGTTGCATGATATATACGCGAGACGTTGCACCATATTTACATGAGTAGTTACATGATATATACCCGAGAACTTGCAGTTACATGATATATACCCGAGAACTTGCATCATGTTTAGAAGAGAAGTTGCATGATATTTATGTCAGCAGTTGCATGACATGTGATGTAGGAGTTGAATCATACGTAGCTGGTTAGTTGCATGATATTTATGTGGATAGTACTGCAAATCTACTCGAGTAGATGCATGGTATTTACGTTGATAGTGCTGCAAGCCTTCTCGAGTAGGAGCATGATATTTACGCGGATAGTGCTGCAAGTCTACACGAGTAGATGAATGATATTTACTCGAGTAGTTGGTGAGCTGACTGAGGCCGTAGCAAGTGGGCTGTGCTCCAGCCCAGGCCCCGTGAATGCAGGTCTGCTCCCTAGACCCGTTCAGACCATACTTGCCAATGTCCACGCATCGAGCCACCTGGAATGGGCAGAAGAATGGGATACGATGGTATCAACTTGAACGATTGAACGGGGTAGGAAGATAGAAGCGATTCATCTAAATATACCTTAAGGTAACTTAAATTATATAATCTACATCGATGCATGTTTTTGAATCTCAAGGACACCTACCAACAATTTTTCTTGAATAATATTTCCTCAAGCAGTCCGTAATTTATTGAGAATTAAATGGATAGGATGTGCTGGGAAACAATTGAAGAGTAGATTAAAACCGAAGTTGTTGCTGATATTTTCCTTACATCTCCAGGCTAGATCACACCCATGAACTAATTTACCCAGAGGTCATAGTTACCAATTTAGAACCGGCTTGGAACTCGACATTTTTCTCGGTTATTTCGTGGTCCTGGAAGAAGGTGATAACGTGCTCTTCGGACCCTGGAAAGATGCACGTCTCGTTGCCGTAGTCCATTTCGGTGTGATCCCCCGCTTGGGTGCAGTTGGTGGTGTTGCCCACCCAGGCCCCGTCGGAGCACCAGATCCCCCAGCTGTAGTGCGGGTGATGGTCATGGGCGTTGGGGTCAGCATGGGTATCCTTGCAGGTATAAGATACCTTCGTTCCGTCGGGGAACCTGAAAGAAGTCCTGTTAATCATTCCTCTACGTAGTTAGCAGAAAAGCCTTGTGGTAGATAGTTAGGAGCGTGTATCTATGTATATTTGTCTAT